>VICI01000478.1:0-37251 GCA_019593645.1 Akabosia matsudoensis | reverse complement strand
AAATGATATATTTCAATACATTAGATAATTGTTGAAAGACGCGTGAAATAAACGGCATGGATACACTGGTCAGGTCCAACAGTTACCATTTACTTGTTATTGTGTCTGCTTTTTTACTCGAGGGCCCTTCTGTCTTCTTCTTATTCTATGCTATTATTACAAGATGCCAAAAACAGGTCATAAATCCTTTTATGCAATAATCTGGTGGAGACACCGTTTTCTTCGAACAATCCACTTTTCCAATATTTTCCCTTTACTTTATCCTCTCATAAGCAAAGGTTTTCGGACTCGTACAACTTTTAGATCCCTTCAAAATCATACTTTTTCAGAACTCAAGTTCTTCATAAAAATAATTGCTGTTGTGGAATGAAGAAGAAGCCAGTTAGAAAAAAACATTTTGTATTCTATCTATGGTTATACAAAGGTCGAAATGGGGGCTATTCGTACTGGTAATACGGTAGTGCTACAGCAAATCAATCATATTTGACATATTTCACCACCCACGCAACATTATTCAATCAATCAGTCATATGCCTACCTTCTTGGATTTCAATCGGCACAGATTACCAGATATAGAATATAGAAAGCCTTCAATTCAAATATTATTACAGTTATCCTTACATTACTAAACGAATCACGAACATCAACACAAAGGTTCGTTCGCAAAGGTAACACAATTCATCTATCTGACTGATGATGCTATTAATGTTTAATGTCTCTCACAAATCATGCCCTTAAGTGTGAGAATCCACCTACTAGTAAGTTTTCATTTCTGTTGTTCTGCACCCATCATACGATCAAAATATAAAAAAATCCTAAACAGGCTAAATGAAATCTTAAGATAAGAGCTCAATAAAGACAATCGCCACATTAGTCTCATTTTCTGTTATGCTTATGCCACTGAACCAGCTTCTTTGCTCATCTTCTCTGTCCCTGTAGGCGTGGCACTGCTCATAACGCTTGACGTTTGCGTATTTCAAAGGTATTACCCATTGTGCAAAAACATAACCTGTAATTTTGCAAAGATTGATGTCCTCATAATTTCATCCCTCGAATGTCCTTTTCCGTAGAACGAATGAGCAAAATACACATTCGAAGGAAACCTTTCATAAGAATGTTTTTAAAAAATCGTTTATTGAGTTCGAGGAAACCATTTCAAGATCAGTACATTATGCACTTCAAGAGAAACAAGCCACAAGTCCCATCCTGCTATGCAGGCATTGCATGTATTCAGGCAAAAAAAAATCCTGAAGAGACCATTAATGTAACAGCTTAAGTGACTTGTGCAATCACTCATTTACTTTTCATCATAGCAAAATATTTTGTTTCACAAGGTCTGAGTCAACAAAAGAAAACAAATATGACAACGCCTCCACTCACAGGTTGTACTGTAATAATTACTGGTAGCCGAGTAGTAAAACATGCGTGAGCAAGCGAAATCATAACAAAAAGAAAATTAAGTGAACAACACAGTTGTTTTGTTATATGCATAATATATCACTTGAACAAAAACGAACTCTTGCGTGAATCCAACAATAATGGGCCTGTAAACAGTTGCAATTATATCATCGTGGCGCTTCGAAAAAACGTTTTTGCAATGAAATGGCCAGAATTCGATGATAAATGTTACGTCAAAACATAGATTAACTGTTTCAAGTTTAAACATAGGTTAACTAATAAATTAAACATGGACGGATACAAACATGGACGCTTGCCTAAATTGGTGACATATACTTATTTTAATGATGGACGATGTAGCAGAATAATCTAGCTTCCATAGAAAACCCCAATTGTTGAATTTTATGAATGAAAAGAGAAAGACACGTAGATAAACAAGCTACGTAAAACTAGAACAATTGACGGCGCAACACCCCGTAAGTAATAAACATAATCGCAATGAAATCAAAATTTGGCTTGGTCCATAAAAATATTTTTCAATTACCTGTAAGAATCTCCCATAAACTGACAAGACTACCTGATTAATAGCACTTGGCAAACAAGGGTGGTGAAAGGTGTGAGTCATTGATTTCGAGTGGTAAAGAGAAGAAAGTGAAAGAACGTGGGTAGTTCGTTATTCGGAAAGACAAGATGGCAACTCTTTTTGAAACCAGGAAAGCAACTGCTGCTAAATCGAAATCATCGACTAGCGTCACTAAACAAAAAAGATTTTCATCGACCTCTAAAACAGCCGAAGACGAAAAGGACTTTAACGACAACGCGTTGGGCCAAACGCCCTCAGAGACTGCATTTTTAGATCTTTTATTGGATGCACCAATGAAATCGCGGTACGTTAAAAGTGAAATCGTAAGTAAGGCATAGGCTCAAGTACTTTTATGCTTAAAGTGAGTTCAAACTGATTTTAGGTTCTCGTCAAGCAATTTTCTCAAAGCTAGCCAGATAATACGCTCAATTAAGAACACAACTACCAACGCCCGACGCCCAATGTTTTGGAGTGATGAAGAGCGTATTCTTACTTACGAGCTGACAGTAGCAATTCTTAAGTATTCAAGTTTTCTTCGAGAAGCTCTTGAAAAAAGCCATTTTTACATCAAGTATCCCCACCTTCAACAGTCCAGCCCAGAAGAACTTCTTGTCATACTTTACGACCTGATGGAACGTGATTTTAGAACTTCTCCCGAGGATAGTCCATTACCGGAATCGTTTGCCATCTTGCAACAGGCAATTCTCAGTAATAAGACAAAGCTAATGGCCCACATCGCAAAACTTCGCATTAAACACGACACCACGGCTCTAGAAAATATGCTTCCCACAAATCTTCGGCAGCGGCAAAATATTGATAAGAATCCGCTTTACATTTGGCTGAATTTAAAGAAAACTGGACTAGCCAAAATACTGTTCGCACTAAAGAGCCAGGGCTTGAAAGAAACAGCTTTCGAAGATGACACACTGATCCAAGAAAATTACTTTAGTGTGAGCAGACTTCATCCTGACCTTATTCGTATGCATTCTAGTAAGCATGCAACCGTTGCAAATCTGGGAATATTTCGAGAGGGCAACGTTGTCATTCAGGATAAGTCTGCGTGTTTGCCCGTATATGTCCTTACAAAGGCCCTATTTTATAAGGAAGCATTAAATCATCGAGGAGCGGGCATGGAACAATTAAACCCATTTCCAAAGGGTTTTCCGTCTTCACAAATAGTTAGCTCAGGATTTTCAGACCTCCCCGTCACTCAAACAGACACTGCAACCGACGAGGATCCGTGGTATAATAATGTACACGATATTCCTGTTGGCAAAGGCGCTCCTAAACCAGAATACGTTGTAGTAACACATTGCGGCTCTGGCAGGTCTGCAGCTCATTTAGCCATTCTTCTCTCGGAGGCCGTACCTCAATATCTTTCAAAGTCCGTAAACATGTCGACCACGGGAACAAATCTGGAGAAGGCCTTGAAATCAAAATTTGTACAGCGACCATCCTTACACGTACTTGTATTTGGGGTACCTCTAAACAAATACGAGGAAATTTTTAAGTATTTAAAGAAAACTTTGGGCGTCCACAATATCCGGTTGTTCTGTGAAGACTTTACCACAGTTTCTGGAAAAGATCCAAGAGTAAAGGGATGCATTGCAATACTCGTGAATCCACCATCATCAGGATCCGCACTCAAAGATCCCGTTTCTTATATTTGTTCAGAGGGCGGAGACGAACAAATACTCCATCAGTATTCAAACTTTGTCTCCTCGGTGGCAGTAAACGATGAGAAGGAAAAAAAACAAAATACGTTTTCTCCAGTACAAGCTAAAATTCTTGGCCATGCCCTTTCTATGCAAAATGTAAAGTTGATTTTGTACACAACTTGCTCAAACTTGGAATGCGAAAATGGGGAAGTGGTGAAGGCTTGTTTAAGCGAGGCGAGACGTCGTGAGGAAACGCGCAAATGTCAAATATTCGCTTCAATTGTAATGCATTCCCAATCCAAACAGCACAGGGATGTTTCATACGAGGTCGTGAATCTGGCTCCACTCATGGCAGGATACGAAGATGAAGACGAAAAATGCTTCTCGGGAGACTTTGTGGACATGCAGCCGAGCAGTGCTTGTAGTGGAGTGTTCATGGCTCTCATACGAAGAAGAGACCGAGTGATTAACATGGCGCAAAAACCCGTTAAGCAGTTTGTGGCAACGCAAATCAAACAATGGACTACAGCAGATAATATCACTGCTGAAGAAGATTTTGAAGATTTTCTCTCAAGACAATTCTCGAATCGGGACTCAGCCAATGGTGTTACTAGTAAAAGCTTTACTGAAGACGAGCTAGCTCGGTATTTAGCCCGTAAGCTTAAAATAGCTGGTGGCAAAGGAAACATCGGAAATCAAGTCGACTTCACAAATACATCATCCGTGGTGCCTGTCTTTTTAGCCCAGATGAAAAAGAAAGCATCCAAAAAAGCCATTGTCAAAAGGGTGTCCACACCTACTCATTCCTCGATGCAACGACAAACGGAAAAATTTGTTGTAACAGGAACACCTATGGTAGGTGCGGCAGTAGCAAGTAACACGTCCCCTGGAACAGTCACTCCAAGATCGTATGAGAGTCCGCGAACAAGTTTGAGCGTTGCTGGTGTTGGATCAGATGAGTCGGGAACACCATTTAGCTCAGGAAGAAGCAAGAGTACACCAAGAACTTCTCTTGCAGGACCAAAGAAATGCCCAGATCCATCTCATGGACACAATTGTGTGTGTGCACGGCATGCTAAAAGACACCCAGAGTTTGCAAAGTCTATTTCAGGTGTTTATCAACACCATTAGTCTACAGGCTATCAGTTTATATAGGAGAATGTGGTAAATGAAAAAAAATTAATGTAGTAGTTGAGAGCACAAAAAAATTCTAAAATTCTATGAAAAAATCATATTTGCATCTTGTTAAAATAAAATACGGAAGAACAATTTTCAGCTCGCTCATATGAATTCTAGCTCGAGTCATTTGTCTGCAAATAGTATTCTTGTTCTAGTACCCTACAAAAAAGGATAACCTTCATAATTGATTACTTTTTGCAATAGTCAGTAATTTTGTACTTTTTAAGCTCAACCATTCAACAATAAAAAAAAATTTGCATAAGATAATGAATCATTGACTGATTATTAGAGAAAACGCAACATGAAGACCAATTTCCCTGCTTCTGTTTGAAGGTGATTGCAAACAGAAGTCATCTTTAGTTTATAAACCCGCTTATAACAGGCATTAATCCAAGGTCAGCAATTACTCAAAATCATAATATTATGTATCAAAGATTGTGATGGTATATGAAAGATCACCTTTTTGCGTAATGGCTATTATCATGATAATTTTCAAATCCGGTATTACTAACCCAGACAGTTTGTATAATAATCAAATTGACCTATATTCCCTTTGCCTTTCTTCGAAGCGTAGCTTTGAACCAAAGTCTTTTTTTTTTCTGAGACGAAGATTAGATCGATCAATCATTTGTTTTAAATAATTAGGTTGAGACCGAGACAAAGAAACCTTATTTAGTATTTGCCTACGAAGGATTCTGCTTACTAGTCGCTTTTGCTCCCCTATTGCTAAACAAATACAATCGATAATTTTTATAACAGAGGGATAACAGGATTGGTTTTTTCCTGCTAGAGAAGCGTCTTAATCTTTTCTCCTGATGAAAACTAAAAATATAACAGACTTCCTTTGACGCGCCGGTTTGCAAAGAGACGTAATGATGATGGACATGACATGTTGTGTTGCGAGTTATTACTCATTCTGTCACATGATAAAAAAAGTGCGTTTTAACAGTTGTAATGTACTTGTCATGTCACACACTATGTGCACATATTTTACACCTGCATGCCTGGCCGAAAAGTCAATTAGCTGAGGGGAAACTGTTAAACTGTAGAAACGGTGATGAACTTTACAGGGTGTTAATAAATGATTGCTAATGGCAAATCGCGTAATCTATAGTGTGCAACAATGTAAAATAGGTAAATTACAATGATTCAATGCGTCTGGTCTGACACATGAGCTACTAATAGCGTTCTTATCTTATCTTTTCCATTTTCACAGAAAAAGCTTTCGTGAAGGAATTGTGTCATTCTCTCTCTCAACAACTAGATGCAAATAAAGAAATACATACTGTGTGTCAAATAATATCCATATTTAAACGGCTTGGTGACCTTGATATGTATGGTCAGAAAGGGCTATACTTCAACTATGAAAGAGGGTGATCGCGTAATTAGTTTTCACAGGCGTCTGAAATTAGTCGTGGACGAAAAAAATGCAGTGGTCATGAATCATATCGAGTCATAGGTCTCATCATCACCTCCCTTCATGCATATTAATGGCTAAAAATGTCAGACTAATGGATTTATTGATAACGAAAAACATGCCAACGTGATTTGTGGTTGACGAACTGCTGCTTAAGTTTCTCTTGTTACAAAACTTGTCACATCAACCTATTTAAGGTAAGCAGTGACCGTACGTTTGTTATTTCACAAAGGTGACCTGTTCAAGTTTGAATTGGTTCACATCTGACGTAGCTCTTGCTAAAAATAAAATGCTCGAACAGGCAATAGGCGTCTGTCACATGATACATCTGCGCCTTGCTATGAAATGCAATTGGACACGCGTACGTGGACGGATAAGTAAGGTTAAAGTTTATGCTGTGTATGACTGAAATTCAAAGGTGTGGTCGGTCATTATTTTCGCATGTGTCAACAATGTCTAATGAAGAGTTTAACAATTTAGTGATCACACTACAAAAATGGATGTTTGACATGGAACACAACATGACATTGGTCAAACAATGTCCTCATGTAGCAACCTAACTGATGTATAGGACAGAGCTAGCGTAGCGTGGACGCAACAAGCTGTACTTACATCAAGCTGATGTTGAATATACAATCATTGTCACGTTAGAAGTCAGAATGTCAACTAAAATTCAGTGGGGGTGAATGAGATGATCACGATCAGTGTCATCGTTTTATGTCTTTATCGACTATAAATTGTCGTACAATTTTTTTCGTTAATAATTTTATTGGCAACAATTCGCCGGCAGACTATCAGTTTACCTTTTCATCGCCATCGTGGACAAACGTAACAGATCTGGGAGAAAGAAAGGAGACTAGACATGGTAAAAAGAAATCGTTCTCTGTACAATAAAAATCTAGAATAGTACGTAGGACTAGGTATGTATGTTTGAGTGGGTGGCCACCTAGGCTAGACAATGGATTGAGACGTTGCCAAAATAGCAAAACGATGTGACAAACTTAAGACTTTAATGATCACATAAAACGGATTTTTTGCACTGTCTGCAACAGCATTCGTTTGGGGCCTATGAAATAAGATTGTTTACCTACTTGACTGATTAGTAGTGATTACAGAGTCCTTTCAGATGTAAAAGCTTTAGTGTCGATATGTGATAAAAGTTGTGCTGCTGAGCGTTCTTCATGTAGAGAACACCTCCACATAGTCAAATAAAATGTCCCTCGTTGCGTATTCATCTGTGATAGATAAATGACAAATGGTTTCACCTGTAATGTTCCCCCAAATGGGAGACGGAAACATGTCCTCGGAGTGATTACAGACAGCTGAACATGTCCTCACCTCCTGCTCATATTATATTCCATATTTGCAGAGTGGGGAGATAAGAGAACATGACAATTCTTGAGCTAGTTGTGATTCTACATTATATTTACCTGTAGTTGGTACAACTTTCATCTGTTCCGTGTCGATAAGTGAATCAATTATTGTCTATTAAGATAAGTTGGTTATAATCTAGCTGAATGGGGAAATCTTTGCTACAGCGAATTGTGTGTCGTCATTGTATTATAGACGTTTTACTGTCGACGAATAATGATAATGATGCTTAGATTTAGACGCATCCAGTCGTCTGAAATCGATGCACACTGCACAAGTTAGCTTCATTTTACTATTAAGTCTTGGGTACAGACAGATAAATAAGGAGCAAACATGATTTGAATATTCGGTATATAGCAATACCCCTCAATCGTGTTTGTTTGCTTTTTAATCTCATCATTTTGGTTTGAAATACTATTACGTGGTTATCACCAGCATTATAATCAAGGAATTTACTATTATACTTATTTCGCAAAGCCATTGAACATGACTAAACTATGTACCTTCCAACTTGCCATCGTCTGCTGGCCGGCGTTTGCATGTAGAAAGTGCGATTCGTTACTATTTTTGATAGTCTTGTTATTGATCACTTGTTGCAGAATTTGAAATATTATCCGTGTTTCATATGCTGCTCGGATGGCCTCACAAGTAGTCAATTATACGATTGCATTGACGATGACATACAAGGCTATCATAGTGGACAGTTATTGGTGACAACACTTCATAAGGAAGCTATTTCAGAGCATAAAAATATCAATAATGCTGCTGAATTATACAATTTTTATGCCTAGCTTTATTTGCAGTCTACTTTAGCAAATTATTATGTTTAAACTGTACAGGTATTTTTATACGTGGTACGTTAAAGTGGGTTACGTGTGGTGCATTGCAAATTAGTCTACATTTAATAGATTAAACAGTTGTTTGACTCTATTTTCATTTATGAAGTACTTTATCATTAAGCTTACTGTCATCATGATCATTTATGCGAAAAGGATGTATTTCGTGTACACTAAAAGTGGTTAGTCGACAATCGACGATAAATGATACTGCTTTTGATGTTTGAACAACAGTGCGAGTTGCATTATAATGGATATGTTATTATCATTTCTGCTCGTTTCTGATGATGGAGCAAGTGTCATTTAAAACATAAAGATGTTGATATTATGGCCATAAAGTTAATGTGATTTGTGCGTGAGGGTATAAACATAAGTTAGGGCTTGCTTAATCATTTACAGCCTTTGTATCAGCAGAAGACCATTATTCCTAGCAGGTCGTCAGTATTAGCGTACATCTTGAAATTGGTTGCGAAAAATGGAGATTATAAATGGGCTTACATTTCCTGTATGAAAAAAAATCTAGAAATTATTCAGCCCTTCTCCATGTCCAATTAAATTCATGTTTATTGTCACTTAATATAAACTTGTTCAGGAAACGCTAAATAATACCGGACGTAGTTTTTCGGACATGTTTCAACATTACTTACATATATCGTATATACTTATAAGTAGTATCACTTATATCCGAAAGCTTTCTTCGTTTACTAACGACGCTTTACATACAACTGATGTATGTCTACATCGAAGCACTTATTTACTAAAACAACTCGAATCATTAAAATTCATTACTGGTCATCATTTAATGGAACTCGAAGTCATCGTTTGTGTTCCTTCAAGCATAAAATTATTTTTCGCTATGATTCATTACAAATCATTTGTCAACTCTATTGTGTTTCATCGAAAATTTGACTGCTGTCTAACTAAATTTCGCACGCTTAAAATTCAAGGTGCATCTTGAAGAGACAAAGAAAAAGACAACCATCTTAATTTAGTATATTCCTAGGGCTAATATGTAGAAATGTTGATGCGCATTCAGTCAACAACAAACATTTCTCATACTTTAATAATGCATCACAGTACTCAGTCCGTTTTTAAAACAATGAAAGCATGCACATAGCTGCATGGAATGTTCTATGCCTACAAATCAGTTTTCCCGTTTAGCCTACTTCGTTAATTTGCATAGGTATTTTCATGTATGTAATAACGAATAATCATTCATTTTATGTGATCGCTTGAGTTGAACAAAATCCACGATTTGGCATAATTAATTACGATTACATAGATAGGTGATTTAATGATTTAACAAGTTTTGGGTTTGCTCTTGAAAACTTTTTCATTCTTCCAGTCTTACTCTAAGCGGATATTCCTGGAAGGAAAGAACAGAAAACTTCCTGCACCAATAATAATATTTATATATGTATTTCGTGACTTTTTAAAGGGATTTGTACACTACAAGATATAATAGACCTGTTTACTTGCATTACTTTTGAGTTATGTTTGAGCGTATGTAAATATTTCACATTGATCGTTTTTTCTTCTTTATATTGTTGTCACCCGAAGAAGACTGAGGCGTATGGTCGAAACGTTGGAAAATTAAGCGTTTGAATAATCACTCGTTGCAATTCCTATTTCATAATTATTTGCTTATTTCATATTTTAAAGTCACAAGCAATTCATACAATTACAAAAATGTTACACTGAAACGATTATGGCGGTTTCTGTGATCGTAAGTGATTTCGGACAACAATCCACAGCAATTAAATAACTTTGTTGAAATAATAGAAATATATATTTATATGTATACTTCAATTGTTGAAATGGGCAGCAGAAATATGCAGTTAAAGATTTAAAATTTTTCAGCATTTATTATCAATATTACTTTGATTCCGATGTTTAAATGAGCATATCTTATTGGTATAATATATGAGTGTGGGATTATTAATTACTCCACAGTCCACTCAAAATACTGCGACTACGTGTGACAAACGCAATACGACAATAATGACATCATGACTGTAATCGCAGACGTGGGAAAGCGACATTTTATTTTTAATGAAAAGTGTGACATTTTTGTGACAGCTTTCTTACCTTCTAGGTTTTGGACGAATAATGTCATCGTTTCGAAAGTAATGATCGGGGAACTCAGCTATGTTAGGAGGAATTGATCCACTCATTGTACTCTTGATATGATTATAGAATACGTATAAAATGTAATGTCTTCGACCCCTTCGGTCACAGTGAATTCCTAGATAAATCCATCAGGGCGTTTCTGAAATAAATAAAACACATTCGTTTTTATAGGACAAAGTACGAAAATACATGTCTTCACGTACCGCTGACACAATTGGCATGATTAATATAGATAGGTATTTTGTAATATTGGAGGGATTCTATGAATTTTCGATTGCTTAGATAAGATTACGCCAAACATACAAAGCCACGGCTGTATATATTTTCCCATAACATTGTCAAAAGGTCATTCTTACGTCTGATATTAATTCGAAGCATCACAATCAGCTCCTGGCTCTCTTAGTAATGTCTGGATTTTGTTTATTGTGATGCAGTCTTGTGAAGCATGCCATTTTTGGTTCTTTCATTTCAATTCAAAATTCGCGGCAACAGTTTGATTAAACTCGTCCAGTCCAATCTCAATCATGATTTTTAAATAGGAGATTACCTTCCGCAATTTATGCGTCCATACATTTTATTTTAAAAACACCTTAAACCAATCAAACATGCTAATTCACATTCCTAAGCCACATGGGGGTTTTGTAACGCACGTAATAAGCACATTCTTTGATATAAGACAATATTAGCGTTTTTGACCACGGAATAAAATTACGGAATTCCTCTTCATACGTCGACATCATTTACAGTGGTTAATTTATGCAGGCATGTCATAAGCATTTCAAAGGAACCATCATATATGGATTTTGCACTGATTAATTCGTCGAGCCGTCATTTCTCATTCATTTTAAATTTCGCCTGTAAAAGCCTTATTCGATATCCCTAAGGGGAGAATTCTTCTCATATGTACCTAAATTATTATGACACTTATGTAATTTTCAGTAGGAGAAAATCTGTCCATTCACCATGAATAAAGCATCGAATGAGCCACCTTTTGGAAATAACTCTGAAAAATTTAACTTGCCATACCATAAGAATGTAATTAGCAATTGTGCTAAAGTCGTACAGAAGGGACCAATGGACTAAAGAAAGTATTGACCAGTCTACTTTTCCACTTGCATAACATAACAATTGAATCGCATGTAATGAATGAGTGTAAGATATATCCACACGATGATAATACATACTATGGGCAGTTTTTATAGCATGCTGTGTTATTACTTTTTTGTTGTCTTCCATGCTTTAGCATTGCCAAAAAAGATTCATTCAGAGAAATATATGCCCTTTAATATGTGCGTTCTCTTTACATACTGAAATGTGTAATTTAATCATCTGCCTTCACACATTTCGACCATTTTTTAGTTCAATATTCCGATTTCTTTTTCATTCGCCTTTTCTTTACAGAAAAAGCAAAACACTTCTGCTCTAAACATGTCTACCTTATCGGACCATGCTGTGATGCAAATTAGTGTTAAATTCAAAATGACCAGCAACATCTTTTTTTCACTCACAGTAGCAAAAGACCAGTCAAGACTTGTTTTCTTCGGGATAATTGCTCCAAGTCATGCATCAATATGATCATCATTTACAACCTTGCTACTAGAATAGTTTAAACCATCTGCAATGCAATACAACAGCTACGACAGGTAAATAATTTGACTAGTCAAATGAAATGCCTGGCCAGGTTACTTTAATCATTAAATGCGGAATTGTTAATGATCATATGAACCAGGATCTCTTGCGCTTGCGTCTTCTGAATCATCGATGCACGGCAAAATCTTCGTCATCGAGATCACTGATCGTTGCAAAAGATCCTCCTTTCCCCTCCCACCTTACATGATCAAAACCCAAGATTCGGCTGGGCGCATCATCAAATCAACTGACATCCTATTTACATACAACATGCCACAAACCATGAATACGAAAATAAAACAAGATCATAATCGCTTATAAACTAACCTAAACTCACCCCACTTAACCTAGTGACACCTGTAGGAATTGATTGCTTTCAGCTTTTTCTTCGTCAACAAACATCGAAGACTATACCATTTCGCCAATTTGACATTTTCTGAACAAATGTTCCGTTGACTCAAACAAAAATCCATTCTGCACAGTTCATTTTTCCAGTTTTAAACAACATTCCGAACACTGTAGCTAAATGGCTAATCCTAGTTCGCATCTGGTACTTAGTAAAGTTTACCGGGGATTATTAATTGAAAAGTTTATTTCATTGACTAACCAGTCATTAGCATATACAAACGCTAATTAAACAAAATTCTAACACGTAGTACATTCACGTTACCTTTGAAAGATGCATACGGCAAAAAAATCATTAACTTTTAAGCTTTCAAACTACCTCATTCAAACGTCAAAAAAATGCCGGTGTTCATTAACCCACTCGCAAAAATATCTGCTGCTTTTGGCTGCTCACAACATTGTCATTTTTATCCATAATACTTTGCAGTACGCAACTAAATTGTAAATCGTTAACAGATATTCACGATAAAGCACAAGTAAACACTCAAAAAGGTTTTTATAGTGAAAGGAATGCGCGTACTTGGTTGAGTTGGGTATACTCTCGATAAGAAGAAGACTGAAGACCTTTTCAATGATGGGGATTTTCAAAAGTTTACCTTACCGTGTGTGGCGAAAATAAAAACCGGTCGGGCAAAGCATGCGAGAGAGCATCAAAAAGGCAGAGAAGATGCGAGCGAGATTTGTACGAGGCTGTACGTCGCTTGCTTTTTTGGTACGAGTTACTCGTGTTCTAATCTTCAAGCAAGGTTCCATGGTGTAACGGTTAGCACTCTGGACTTTGAATCCAGCGATCCGAGTTCAAATCTCGGTGGAACCTGAGTAATCTTTTGGATTTTTTTTGCCTTTGCTGGGGAGTTTTGATGTTGTTGACGTATTTCAATATGAAAATGTGATTTTTTAAACATAATAGTATTTTTAATTGGAGATATTAGAATGTTTCATACTTTTTATGAGAAAACGTGAAAAATGCTGATAGAAAATGTAGAAACTCGTCTCGTCGACGCGACGGGATGTACACGGAACGATTAAGCAAAAGTAATAATTAGAGTAATCCTAAATATGCATTGTTTTTCTTGTAATTAGAGAGATTCTGATTGTAATTAAGTTGTCAGTAAAGGAGCGACAATGTTAAATCCGGGATAAGAAAGGTTATCGATTATTCCATCGATAGCAATAAGATAAAGCAAGAGAATAGAAAAAATGAGCTATAACGCATAATTTCTTTTAGCTCTAGCTGAGCATATAGAAATAAGATTAATGGATAATTAGATTATCAGAAATGTAAAACAACAAACTCTTTAACTGATCCAATTTTCACAGGAGTAATAATGATCAGCTTGTTTGCGTTTTGAATGATTTCCAAACATGAGCATGAGCAAGGCCAGGTTTTTAATCTAAACTTAATTAGTTTTGTCGCACTTGTTTCGAGCTAATCAAGCCAATCGTATTCGTGATTTTTTTTGCCTTGATGTAAACAAACTACTAATTAAAAGTTATCTTCTTGTGCTCACATGTGAATTTTTGATACATTTGAATAAAAAAACGCATACGCTCACGAGAACAGTGTGTGCAATGTAATTACAACTTACTTCCGCCCATAAAAAAACAAACGTCCGGAGTTTAATGTACATAGTTGTTGACATTTTGAAAAGCTTAATTGCAAAGTAGTAGCAAGTTGCAATTTCAGTGTGACGGATTTCCGAGCTCAATGTGTATGTTTTCTGCTCGTCAAAGTATCTTGAATTTCTAAAAGTTATCAATCGCCTTATTAATTTTTATGCGAATATCACCAATTAAATATTTAAAAACTTTAGGATATGAGATATCAAAGTAGAAATTGGTGGAAAAACAAGATGCAGACTTCGTTGACCAAGATTAATTGACGAACAAGTATCAAATGTACATGGGTTTGTCACTGCATACGGCACTGGTTTCATACACTGGATGAAAAGTTATTTTACACCATGAAGCCGTTGACACTCACAATTATATAGTGCCATGTAATATAAATACTAGTGGGAGGGACTATTTAGCACTTCGTGGCAAAGTTAATACTGCATTACACCGCCCAGTTAAGAAACGGTCATTGTAGTAAATTCGCTTGTCATCGCATATTTTAACGGCTGCAAACATTGTTATCTTGAAGTAGTTTTATTGCTACTTTTCATCGGCCCAAAATAGACTCCCCCGCATTTCGAAATATTGTACGGCTTCTTCGCGTTCATCTTATCGGACTGATTCATTGCTGCTTTTGGCCTTACTATCGCCTTGTAAATAGTATGTGATAACAGCATTAAGACTGTAAATCCTTCATCATTGTAATCTTGCAACAATATCTTAAATCATTCAAGAAATTTTTGTTCAGAAAGTATTTTTAATTGTTTTTTCTTCCTACTGCTGTTTCTGCTACCTTACAGACGTAATTGTTAAAATATCTAAGTCAATAGGAAATTGAGTGCCCAGCTGTCATCACCTTCAGTATGACACTTGTGACCAACTCGCTGACTTTTCATGAACTACATTAGGCGGAAATATGAATTGTCTTCAAGACACTGAGACCTATCAAGACCTATCATCGAGCTGGGATGATAAGGGGGACCACCCAAGGCGACTTTTTCTTGTAAAAAAGGGAAGAATGAGAACTGCAGGTTTTTACCGTTTGTGAAACCAAGATACATAGGAATAAAGCGAAATATTTTCACGTAATTGAATACTTTCATATAGAATTTAACAATGCGCAAAGTGTCGGGGCAATTCACACCAGTCTTGCCGATTTCTATAAACACACAAACCCAATCAAGATAAAGTGAACTGCGAGTGCCCTACTGTGTATCGTAATCCATCGTGAATCTTAGCATTTTTGGACAGATTGATTGGTAATCACTAACGCTATTGTCCCCTTATAGGATTGAGTTTTGTAGTAATAAGGTACTATAGCTCGTCCTTTACCAGCGTAAGTATTTGCGTTATCATGTTTATGGTTGTTACTAATTACAATGGACACTGATTTCGGTTTTCATGTGTATCTAGATCAAAATCGGACTGAATAGAATGCAACATTACTTGCCTTGAAGCTATATAACATTACTTTTGTCCTTGACTTCTATTTTCTTGGCACATAGGGCATTTCTAGGTACATTCACAAGCAAAGATTCAAAAGAAAAGAACCTCACTAAAAACCAGTGGCAATCAAGATAACAAGAAAACTCATTCTGTTCTTAAAACACAACATTGTTCCATCCTTTTAAAGCATTCTCAGCAGGATTCTGTCTCTGTTTTCTCAGGACAATTAACAAGTAACCAATTGACTGTTATTTGAGGATATACCAGTATAGCTCCGAAATGTATAGACAACCGTTACTATTTATGGAAATGCTATAGCTTCATTCTTCTCTCGTTTACATTAAAGTTCTGTTGCAACAATTCCTTCGTTAACCCAGGCTACTTATACCTAAAATAGGATTTTGTTCACGGCCGTGTTTCTTGTTAAATGGGAACATAATAGTCAATCTCCTGTGTGTTTTCTTTTCTCTCCAATCGTGCTGGGTGCCACATTTAATGTACTTTTATTGAGAAATTTAATTATTATCGCTTGTTTCTTTTCTTTCACGCAATGAGTGTCTAGAGTACCTATCTAAATAGGGGAAATAAAAAGCTCAATTGACACTCACGAGGTAATAAATAAGACGATTAAGAATGGTGTTAAATTGTAAAAAGCCAGGCGGGATTTCGCATTCAAGTAACGAACCGGTTCAAGAAAGAATACTAACAGAAAAGTTAATTATGAAATGTTGATAGAGGTACATATGCAAATACAATAAATAATCTAGATAGCGGTTAGACAGAGAGCTCTTTTTTAAAGATTGTGCGAAAAAAGTGTAGCACAAAAGCAATGAAAATGGTGCCACACCATAAAGGAAATTACATACTTATAGTTAGTATTTATAATTATTTTCTACTTAACTATTTAATTAGTTTTCTTATTATGGAAGGTTGGATGCAGGTATGTGCTGGTTTCTTTATGAAAAATCAAATGTTGAGTACGCTTGAATATACTGATGAATTTGCGTCAAAATTGTGATCTATTGTTTGGATATTGCAACATGAATTGATCATTAACAGCAGCATGTACGAAACGACGATAAAGATACATTTTATACGAATACTTTGAATACTACACACGATGTACCTTAAACTTCACAATAAATTAAAAGCCCACAAGCCCAGACAATAGCATGTATTTATTTAAACTTTTCTTTTATCCATAAAAAATTGAAGCAAAACACCAAATATGACAAACTGAGAAAGTTGATTTAAATGATTATTGAAAATAAAATTCTAAATTGAACTTTTTCAAACATTGAATATTGTACGTCAAGATTTGTAAATCATTTTTTTGGATGGACAAAGTTCACATGCCAAATGGAAAAATTCGTAAGTCAACACAAACAAATATAAACCCAAAGTCAAGTGTCAAGTTGATTACCATACGATAAGATATATACCAAAACTTTCACGCAATTGGAAAGTTCATAATTGTCCGTGGAAGTTTTATGTGTTTAGCTCGTGACATCCCTAATAATAAGCATCTAAGAGACCTTCTTTCGTACGATTGTTTTAATTTTTTTGTTCATGCATGAGATATAATATTATAATAGTAAGAAGTGAACAATTATGACAAACTAGAATCATGATAATATGATGAGCAACTCTCCCAAAATAAGGTGCATAGTACATACCACGTCGTACCTACCCAGCTTATTGCCTGCCCTCCGTTTGTTTACTACAAACACAATATTTCTGACAGTTCATTTCTGCTCGTTTTCAAGAAAATGGAAAACGTGTTAAATAATTAGCAAATATGAATCATTAATCGGAAGAAGTTACAATTACGTTGTGTTGAAACGCGTACTTTAAAAGCGAAAGTAGATGGTTTGGTGGGATCGATGAAAGGAATGATAATGTCAGCTACATGACTACTAATTTAGAAATTTATAATAATTTCGTTTCATATACGTTTGAATTTATGTCTGACGAATCTTAAATTTTCTTGCATCGATGCACGGAATGCGGAATTAAAATATGAATTTCCTCTTTTTCTGTACATAAAACAGGGAAAAAGGGATCTGTTCAGCAACAAAACTTTAAGTTATAGAAACGTTCGTTTAAATCTGTTCCAGGTTTCATTGATTTTGATCTTTAGTAGAGACAGGAACTGTAATTTTTTTGTGCAGTTCATCGAGGAAACGTTAAAAGAACCTCATGTAATTTGAATTACATCATGAATGACGATTTGGGCGATTTTGTAGAAAGAGGATAGAGATTTTTCAAATAGCTTCTCTTTATGCATTAAATTTTCATTTAGCTTCACCCTTTAAGACGTTCATGGCAAGTTGTCTCGTCTTCTTACATTTCTGCATTCCATTTCCCCCGGAATACAACCATGTATTTATATTAAGTTCGATATTAGGCTGTACTTTGTAATGTGTCATATATCAAGATTAAACTTAGAACGCAAAATTTTGCCACATGAACTTTCTTATTGAAATGCTAATGAGAAAAGATATAAAAAAACATTTAAAACTCTGAGTCTTTGAAATACACAAGAATTGTGAGTCCAGCCTGCTCCAAAGAGCACATTTTTTTCACAATACTAATGACAATGGCTACTTTTAAAAGCTATAAAGCTGCAAACAATATTCTATTCAAAACAGGTGTACAAAACTCGTTACATCGGCGATTCATAATGTCTCATGTTGTATTATGCGTTCAATGTTAGAAGCAGTTAGTTAGTAGTGTCACGCTTGTATCAAAATGAACAAGTGCCATGAATAGTGTGGTATGTAATATGTTGTTTACAAAGATTAATGTTTAACCTGAAGGGTACTACTGAGTAAAAGAGCGAATTTTCCCCATTTGTCAGACCATTTCATATTATATGCTTTGCATGGAACCTTGTCATTTAATTTGTAGGAAAGAAAGGAATATTTACTATGTACTATTATTTGCAGTTGCTTTTTAACTAAATATGACCAGCGGCGCAGCAAGAATCAGAATCATAGATACATTTTATCACTCCCAAAAATTATTACCTATTTGACTGTAACATCAATACCATACCTAATTGTAAACCGAATACTAATACCACATTTTAGCCAATAGCAGAGATACATGCTATGGGTCATGAACTAGATATTGGCGCAGGAATGAAATTTCTGCCGCCCCTGCTAATGATAATTACAGTAATAAAAACTCCTCAGCCAGAGAGTTTCGACATGATCTGTTTATGACAACAGTTACTGGAGTGAAATGAACTACCTACCAAGTGTTTTGAACAATAAAAAAAAGTCCGACATGCGTTTATCTGTTGCTCCTCCACTCTTCGATTCAGTTCCGCTTCACATAATACGTCTTGCCCATAAACCCACCCCAGTCAAAAAGTCACTTTTGTTTTCGTTCCGCACTCCAAGCGAAGCACCAACATCTCAAAAGTTATTCACTACACCACCATGAAAGTTTCTCCCACAAAATGAAAATTATTTTTTAATACATGTTAACCGGCCTAATTTCCCTTAAACTGTAACACAAAAAACAAGACTGGATTTGTACAGGAGCGCAATCAAAAATCCACGTTTGTAACCTTCGTGTGGAGTACGATTCGTCTCGCTGTTCTCAACTAAAAAATCGTTTCATAAACGGTCAAAAAGGTATCTTTTGTTTCAATGATCCTCATACAAAGAAAACACTAACGACCCTTTGTATGTTATCTGGTAAATGTCGGCATTTCCCAACACACGGAATTCCTGTTTTGTACACATGCCATCTCTAACATCTCCAACGAATTTTCGTTTGATGTGCAGGTGCACCAGCAAAGTCCGTTTTGGAATCACTAACTCATCATCGATCTAAAGCTGTTTTAGGTACCCTCACCTATTTTTTTGTATCAGTACAAACGTGACCAGTGGATAAGTGATGATGATGAACGGTATGTCCTGTCTCCTCAAAAGCATACTTTTCTTATCAGAAATTAATTGCGCTTTAATGCGTTAATATCAAGAATAAAGTATCTTCGATTGCGGCAAATTACAGACTTAGAAAGAATCAGGGCAAAAAAATAATTCAATATATCTAAACTACTTCAACGAGAATCCCTGAGAACTAATATTGATATCCTAATTGGTCATAAATTTATTGGTTAGGTTGGGAAAAGAACAGCCATTTTTTTTATTATGCAACTAGGAAATCAAATACATTGCGTTTTTAAAACCACAAACGATAACCTCAACAAGCACGTTCGTCTATAGGGGTTTTTGCCCAGATTTAACAATTAAAATCAATGCTCCGCTCTTCAAAGCCAATCGTTGTGTCACGTTTTCCTCGTCGTCGTCATACGATCCACTATAGAGCTTCAGCGTTCAGATATTGCTTTGAAATGGTACCATTTATTTACTCAGCATGACAAGCCAGGTCACTGTAACTAGTCACTAGTCACTAACTGAACTTGTAGTCAAATTTTTGTAAAATCACATAAACAAGCAGACAAAGTACATAAAACAATTTTAATGAATCCTAGTAATCAAACAAGGTAGAGGAGAACTACCACAGTTAAACCAAACCAACTTTGAAAACAGGTCCTTCACTCATTCGCTCATCGTTATGTGAGGACTCACTCGCCATAAGACAAACGTTTTTACAAGAAATCTTTATGCCTTTTCGGACAAGATTTTTCCTCTCAAAAGTCGTCTTGTCCTCAGATGCATTCACAATTTGAAGCCCAGACGGAATCGCCTGGCTGTTCCCTGTAAAAAAATTCTTTCACAAATATTTTCAAGGAACCCTTTTTTTCTTAGGCTTAGCTACCTGTTTGGGTACTCTATTATTGCTATTATTGTTTTCATTACATAATTGTATTAAATGTTGGAAAAGCCTTTTTTACTCAAGGGAAATTTGTACTTGAGATTTAACTGTTTCTCTAAGAGTAGTAGAGGTGGTTAGATGGAAAACGAATTAAAACCTGCCTCCAGGCTTGATTCCGAATAGTCGTGGATGTTTTTAAAATGGTAAGCTATGCATGGTATTCCCTGAAGGGATTGTGGTCCTTTCATTATCCTCATCAGATTCACTACATCTTAGTCTGTCTTTACATTTTAATAGTTGAAATTGTTACATGAGAGCATTAAAATATACAAAACAAAAACAGAAAAAGGTATCTTGTAAGCAGAAAAGCTACAGGATTAAAGAGGTGATATGATACAATGATACTGTGATCATGATAGGTTTCTAGTTTGTAGTTGAAGATAAGTATTTACTATCATCTTTTCTCGAAAGACAAGTATTTTCCTTTTCGCTGGAATGATTATAACATGAAATGCTTAGCCAAATTACATTATGATGAGGGGGTACAGCCATCAAGTACCATGAAGTTTTTCAAACCGTGCAACATTTGAACAATTACTGTGTAACCACAGAACAAGGAAGAGATTGAATTAGGCAAGGATTTTTGTCAGATGAGTACAAAAACTTTCTTTTAAGTCTGCTTATTTCTGGCATCATGCTGTTCCATAATTCCATGAGGTCTGGTCTGGTCTCTTTTACATCGAATAATTCCATTTCGTCCGAAAAGAGTTACGACAAAAGGCGAAATGAGTAAGTATATTGAGAATTGAATTGCAGTAACTGCTAGAACAGATAGGTATTACTTTCGTGTCGAAAAACTGTCATAATCGTTGATGGTTGATGAAAAAACAGATTGTATTTTAGTACCGTACATTAAACAACGTGACAACATTTCATCTTGCAGTTTGCAAAAGTACATATTATTTTCATATTTCTGAGTGAGTCATTTTGGCTGAGTTAGGTAAATGTGACTTGACCGTTCATGACTGTACATTGATCTGTAATTCGTACAATTGTAAAGCTCAGACCATGTGAGAAGAAGTAAAGTATGAATCAATTTTAAGGAATTTTTGTAGTTAATGTGTGGTCACATATCTGCTTTGCGGCACGGACACCACCTTGTGAGCTGACATGCGGAGTTGTGACATGACTCATGGGAAATGGAGCCGAAAACTATTGAAAGTTGAAGTTTTAGCTATTGTTAACAATGGTCAAACAACTCAACCGCTTCATTTGATTTATTTAAAGCGACAAAGCTGACAGTTTGAGATCTTTACTGGAAGTTTCCTTTAAAAACCTCAATGATGGAAACTTTTAGTAAAAATCATAAAAATGAGAGTGGGCCCCTAATCTTTAAAAAAAATCTTTTGTATTTTTTAAGTGCAGGTGTGTGACAGACTTGGGGTTTATATTAGGCGTATAAGATTGCTCAATGATAATTCATTATCTACGCATACCAAACTTTACTTTTTAAAACCTCTCTTCTCTTCCATTTTTTATGAATCATCAGATAAATGAGTTGCATTTTATAAACACAATAATTTTTGTTTCTTTCTTATACTGCTAGGCTGTTTTCACATCCTTTTCAGTTGGGATGGAGGAAAATTGATTACGAAACTGTCTGAAGGCAGTCATTATAGTCTATACAATACACACAAATTACAGGTATGCGTGATTCTGATTTTCGATATTTTCAGCATGATTTAGTTTTTGTGCTTCTTTACTTTACTTTAAACATGTACCTATTAAAATTTTATAATTTTAAAACATTGTTGTATGGAATATCCTGAAAGCTGAACTATCCCGTGCACTATATTTTTATTGTAAGTTCTATCTAATCAGAATCTGTTTTTTATTTAAGAATTGAAATGTACACGGGCATGTGTAGTTTCTCGTGAGTTATTATAATTTTCTTAAAATCGTTCAGAATCGTCCATCCCACAAAACGTGGACTCGTATTGACAGCTTTTTTTGTCGTTTCATTTCGCCTGAATTACTTATCTATAATAATGGTATTACACGTCCCCCTAATTATTTCTCGCCTTTTTACCTCCTTCTCAGAAATCAAAGAACATAACTCCATCGTCATGTTTTACATTTTTCATAGCTCCTTGCTGACACACTGATGACGATGATGAAACATTATCTGACGAAATATGAATGATGATAGTAGTAGATGGCATGATAATGTGTTACTTTTCAAATGCTTTTTTCACACCACTTACTATATGTACATCAGGAACGTACAGGACATGAATTGCGTTCGTTTTTTCAGTACTCGTCTTCTGCCCGCTGGACATTACTGTACAATAGAATAACAAACCATCATCAAGCACAATCATAACCAACAACCATAAAAATAGCTTTTTTTTTACATACTACCGGATAACCATTTACGCAGTACAGTTCAGAATAGCTTTTTTTAACCATCCATCGTCTTACGAGCTGTCCATCAAGACTCGTCAAAAACCCTGGCTTTCTTCCACTTTGCTTCAGGGTATCTCATTATCACTAGGAAGACGAGTGTTTAGTTTTATCATTCGACTAAGTTCAACGAGACTTATGGTTCTATAGTCTGCACAAGATAAGGTTAATGAGGGGTATTCCTATAAGATTCACTCACATACTTATACTTTTGTTTGCAAACGATATGCTAGAACGTTTTGACTAGTTCCCCATATTCGACCACTTTCTTCGATTACAATGGTGCGCGCAATTGAACAGATCATATATTTAGAGATGTGAGGAGCAGCATATCGCACATCCGATCGTCTAGCCTCCCGATACGAGCGCAACAAGTTGTGAAAAAAGTCACACTTTTTATGATTCATCGCCTCTTCAAGTGAATATTAGATTTGTCGATGGTCTTATTGGGGGACTGTAAGGTTTGCGTTTTATAGCATCAACCCTTTTTTCGAAGAAATACTTCATGCCTTTATCACATAATTCATATCTTATTTTATGTTTTACAACTCGGTAAAACTACGATGAATAAATTCTGTGCTAGTTATTGCTGAGTGGTGCAGTGTGCTGCACACTTGCGCTTTTGTCAATGTTCAGCTGCTAATCAGCCCCTTCCATTTTAACATCACGTGATTTTACGAAAACTTTTACTATTGTATACAGTTGTGCTTATAATCTCCTCTAAAATATGAAATTTCAACATTAAACCATAATTTCTTAACAGCTCCTGAATGCTCGAAGACTCATCTGCTTTTGCTTTTCTCTTGTTTGATTACGCATTCTCTAGAAGATGTGATGTGGCGTGCATTCATATATTTACTCAGCCGCTAGCTAACAAACACATCATAATTGTGTTTGATAACAAATAAAAGGTTTCTGAAAAGGATCAAATACAACTGTCCAGCACAAGATTTTTAAAACCCATTTGACATGTTTTCATATCCCAAGCGTTTACAGTACGTCACTGTTATCACTACAAAAGGCATTTGCCTAAAACATTTTTTGTATGACAGGACACCTAAAAATCGGTTTATAGCTTTTTATGTTTTTCCCTTTGCTGCGACTATCAATAATAGAATAGTAGCGTAACTAGTGCTGCGTATTCTTGTCTCAATGTTTGTAGAGGCTTTGAGTGTAATTTGATACCAGAGGACATCACACCGGTACTGTGTTTAAGTATCCTTGTCTACATATTTTGTCGTCGAGCCGGTGAGATGATAAACTCAGGACACAAAAGACTAGTAGTTAGTTTACTCATGGTTAATATTTTGCTTACTTAAAGTAGTCACCATTCGTTATCATCGTTCACACTTGCCCAATAAAATGTGAGATAAAGTCTGTGGAACATGTTAAGTGTTAGAGTGTGTTGACTGACTGTTGTGTCACGTTCTAGGATGCCCATTACTTATCAGGCATGTTTCTCATTGCATTTCAACTAAAATTAGATAAATTATCGCTGGTTGCATGCTTATATGTAGGTATGCGCAATCCAAATTTGTCTAGTTATGCAAGCAATGCACAAATCCAGAGCTCAAGAAAATTTTAGAAAAAAAGTTAATCTCCTCATTAATCATGCCTCAAAATGTTGAATATTTTTATTGGTATGTTTATGATTCTGGCTATTTCACCCATCTGCGCTACACACAGGAATTCCACAATAATAATAAAATGTAATATGAGCAAAACATTTTCTTTGTTTCTCAGCAGTTCCATGCGTATTCACATCTGCGATACATTTTATTGTTGTGATTATGCTAATGACATCGTCAAAATATGTTCCTCTTCAGTTTTTCTCTGTGAGCCAACTATTTTACGCGTCACGACAAGCAGCGTCTTTGTGAGGCGTCTTGTGTAAAAAATATTTATAATCACAATGAAGAAATCTATTTTGCTCAAGCATGCTTGTTCATTTAGAATACTAATGGTGTTGTATTGTTTAACCTCTTTGAACCTTTTAAGATTATTAGCACGATGGAGAAGTAACGTATACCCAAAGACATAAATTAACCATAAAGGGGCTATTTTCTCGTAAAATTATGAGAATCTCCTTCATAAGCTTTCTTTGAACCTGGATTTGAAACAAAAAAGTATATCTATATAAAAAGCAGAGACAATGTCAATGAGTTGTTTTGCTGCACATTAAAATACACACAGCATGTGATCAATAACAGAAAAATGTAATAATAATTCTGTTACCCATTCCAAAAGAAGTAAATCACCGAGATAAGGTACATATAATGACTGGAAGAGATTCGGCTCATAGAGACACACGCTGAAGAAAATTAACTTGTGTACTTTATGCTTTTCAGACGTGCGTGCTAACATACCTAACAATCTGGATAAGTTCTCAAACATGTTCTTTGGTTGTTTACGAAGCAAAATGCAATTAAAATTCCCTTACACACCGAGAGCAATAGCCATATAGCATTTTTCATTCCTCAAATTCCTATTCAAAGCAATAAACCTGAATATCTTTGTCAAGGTTGAAAAACTTAGGATGGGCATCATTCGGAGGGTTGCATATTACTCTCTTCTTGCAGAAAACTACAGAATATCGCATTTATTTCGTATTATAGGAGGCATAAAATCCTTTAAGAGCTGCAAATAACTCATTTTATTAATGACTCTTGTAACAACTCCATTGAATTCGATCGTTGACGGATGAGAAGCTACTCCTGGCCTTGGTCTTTTCACCGAGACAGCGACCAGTGTCAAAAAGGTCAACACACTTAGAACTAATAGACAATGAAAAGGAACCGCGCATTTACATATTACTTTGTACTCGTAACTCAAGATAACATTTTTGCTTTGAAGATCTTGCTAGGGCAGTATATTATTACACTTATAATTGTCTAGTAATATTCCACCTGTCTTGTTATCAGTTAATCTCTCTTGCATTTAAAACGGCTTTGAAACCCTAAGATAATGAATTGACACTTAAGTTCAAACTACAAATTCCTAATTCCTGACTAATGTCGACTGCGTGGTAAAACGTGCATAGTTTGGGTACAAAGAGAAGCAACATCGAATTTGTTTGTTTTACAATAAGATCTTCGGGCCAAATTTTTTATTGATAGTTTTACGGGTGAAAATCTTTTCTGTATAATGTTGGGCCGATGTCAACTTTAGTATAGGGAATATTATGTAAATTTTAAATGAAAGAATCCCCACGATTCGACGAGATGCCATAACAGTGGCCTGACATACATCTGCTTGCTTGCTTGCAACCCTTCTCCATTGGGTGTTTTGGCCAACGTGAAAAATAAGTTAAAAAGACAATACGGCAATTTACGTGTTTCTAATGGGATTCCTGTACACACAATAGATAACGCACGAGTTTTTGTAGGTTTTACGATCTGTAATATTAAGGATATATATGGCACGGTCAAGACACTTTTTTGCACAGCGGGAAAAGCACGAAGTGGAAATAAAAAATAGTGAATGCGTCAAAGAAAATGAGTATCGGCAGGTGGAGGAGGATTAGATAGTACAAAAGAAAAAGACTGTGACAAAAAGAATTTGGGCAGGTTTTGCAAGTATTTGGTGAGCAGCCCTTTTTGCTTTTGTAAAAGCACACAATGGGATAATCAAAGCTAAGAGAGGTGCGAGATGAGCAAGTAAAAAATGTGAAGTGTAAGTTCAAGACCACTGTAAGGAACAGGCAAACATGTTGGTTATCATTATTACCAAGAAGTGAAATAATTATGATGACTTTGACCTCCAATCTGCAGTAATGTAGGGGTTTATACTTTTTGAAAAGTTTTGAGCACAATAAGTTTTACTGTAATGCAAAGCTAGTGACATTGAATTTTTGACACCTTTGAAAAATCAAGTGTGCTATGCATACATTTAAAATTCCTTTTCTTGAACTTACTTGTAAATAGCATTTGTCCATCCAATTTACATTGTTGGGAGCCAATCAGTAGCTGAATGAAGTCAACTGAACTAGAGTGATTTATCTGTTTTGAAATAAGTTCCGATTACAATTGATTCAACCCAGACTATCCACTCATATGTCATCATGAGTCACATTATACAGCACTCGTTTTGTTTTATCATTTTTTTCCGTGCAAAAAAACAACCCTTCACGCTTTTTCTCGATAAGATTGTGGAGATAGTGTGAAATGTAATACAACATCCGCTACAAACTCATAACATAATGTTCACCAACTAAAACACGGTTTATAGAATCATAACCCACAAAAATCCCACGAAGGCTTATTTTTTGTCGGACCGGCAGAAACCACGCACTTTCATTTCATTTTCATGGAATGCGAAACACTATTTAAGTTTTTTAACAATATCTGAACGGGGATTATTGCATCGCCGACTACCACGGGTTATCCATTGCAAACAAATATGGTAGCTTGAAATGGTGAAAATCCTAATTGTTCTGGCACGACCAACTTGGCAGGTATGAGGGATCGTTTAAAGGCACAATCTAAAAATGAAGCCTGTCACTATATGACCTTCTAAATTACGTGAGGGAAAAAAGTATAGTTCTAATAAACCTTCACAAGGGAATCCACACGATGATACTTTGACAGCGACTCACATTCTTTCTTCGGCTTTTTCTTTGTTTCACGAAACTGTCAGCTATATATTTGCTTACAAATCAGTTCAACAATCAGGCATAGTATTTGAAAAACATACTTATTGTGCTACAATTTAACTATCATTGAGGCACGTTTAAAATTGTTCTTGTCAATCAAAAATCTTAACTAAGACGCGAAAAGACACACCTCCTCAAATGCATACAAATCAGGAAGTTGATAATAATGGTGCACATTTCACATGAGTCACACGAGTACAGTGTGAACTTTTAATAAGGTTGCGAAGAGGTGTTTTTGAAACCGCAATAGGAAAACAAATCTGCAAACAGTTACCTACTGAGCTATTTTTTTCTAATAACGATAATCATACACCTGTTCCTTAATTGACTGACGTTTCGAAGAATAAACACGACTATGGAAGTAAACTATTCTTGTGTCACTTTCCATGCAACTGCGATAAAAACACACATATGTGGGACCGGTGTTTAAAACCTTGAATACGGATACATAAGTCTTCACTGTAATATTAGGACATTCCAATCTATAAGCTGAGAAATATTACTGGCTTTTACATCTAATTTATGTTTTGGATGTTAAAATTTCTTTACTTCAAACAAAGAAATACATCCTGCCAAAGTTGTCAACAAAATTCAATACCAAAACGTCTCACCAACTCAAGTATTGAACTTACTCCGCTAACTTATTTGCTTTCTACGTCCGTCTATGCGTTTCATCCAAAGACGCAGGTGGACTCGTAAAAGATGACTGACGACGGTTCTTCAAAATGCTTCATTTTGCTTAGGCATTTTTTCTCTCTCTCTCTCTCTTCTAGTTTCATGTAGTACAAAACATCAGGTTAGAAATGATCTTCACCAGCCCAACCAACATGATCGCCCTCTCATCTTTAAAATGATGAGGGCTGAAAATCACAACACCACCACCACCACTTTTCATCCGTACGCAGGCAGATCGTGTTTTATCATTGCTTCTTGCTTGCGTATGTTGTTCGTGTGGTTACTCAATTTGAAATTTTCTCTGAACCAGTACAGACCTTCTTACAAAACAAAAACTGACGTGTACTGAACTTGATGTGCCCAAGACCAAGAACATACTACTCGAGGCACATACCTAATATACTTTTTTCTCTTCTCTTTCGTCCACATTTAAATCCTTATTAACAAAAAGTTTCTTTTGTTGCTTTTTTTTCCTGCAGAGTAAAATAGTAATCCAATCCTGCTCTTCAGTCAGCCAGAGAAGAACTGGATATATAAAAAATACAGATGTGAAGAGACAAAAGAGACCCTCGTTGAAAATAGTTATGAGCAGCGATCAAACAGTCATATTTCCAGGTTTTCTCAGTTATATTTCTACGGCCTGACCTGACAGTAGTTTTCGTACTTAGCCTCTAATAATAACATCAAAGCTCATAACTCTTTATTCAAGTGTTTTCTTTTCAAATATAAATCTTGCAACACGCCGTCCATGTGCGTTTTCAATTGTGTTTACTTAGGTATGTAGAATGCCTCCAGTTGTATTTTCCCATTCGTTAAAATGGGATATCTTTAAGTTTCTTAAATATACTTTTCGATGACAATGTGTATGAGTTGGTTTGGAATGTGTGATGAATATTTAATGCGCATACCTCATGGGGTCCCTTTGAGTGAAGGTATGTATATAGTTTCTACCTTGCAAGAGTTAGAATTCTGACCAGCTTCAAAGGTAAAAATGGAATGCTGTTAACAAATGTGTAAGGATGTAATATACTTTGACGGTTTTTCAACCACCACCCTACCATTACTACGTTTTTTTTCTTCATATTATGATTGCGTATAATATTGAGACGGCGACTGGAGTAGAAAAAAAACGGGAGAAATTGGGCCACGCCAGTACCACAATAAACAACAACCTTTTGTGTGATGGCTTTCTATCTTTTTTTATGCTAGTCTTAAGAGACTTAAGGTTCCCTCCTAGCATGCTGTAAGATAATGTGGCAATGATGACGGAGTGTGATAAGGGGCCATTCAATACAAACAATGCTTGGTCATTGTTGTTGCAAGTGTATAGGAAGGATAACATCCATTGCGGAGTAGAAAACATGAGCGCTTGCTCATCCATAATAGTAGTACGTGCACATAAGGGAAAAAAGGAAATTTGAGACGGCAACTGATCATCGTCATGATGAGACGATGAGTTCTTTTCACTCGTCTTCTTGGATAAGTTCAGCAGTAAAACAAAGCAATGAAATAGACAATGCAATCCGTTTGAAAGATGAGGCAAGTGTTTTCATTGTTGTTGTAGATTCATTACGCTATAAGCAAGTAAAATAATCTGACGTGTGGAGAAAAAAATAGAAAAAACGTATGCAACGAAGTATAAGCATATATAGCGATTGCTACGAATTGGTTAACGATTTGGGTATCGTTTGCTTTTAAACCGTGTCCGTCTCTTTGCCTCTGCTTCTAGCCTGTCTGTGTGTGCATTTGTCGGATGTTTTGCAAGAATCGATCATTTATTAAACGAAACCGTGTTCTTTCAACCCAACACATATTTGCACGTGAAGTTAGGTGACGCCGACAATAACTCTAACTATTCCAGTTTAAATTTCCCATGCCATGCCCGTATCTCAGTGAAATCTCTGTAATAATTCCCATGGAGTTATATAGCCCGAAATGTCTAGGTGTATTGATGTCAGTTGAATGAATAAATAGTAGGGACAGATTACATTACTGTGTTCATTTTCATGATATGCTGTCCAAAAATGAATATGTGTTTTGCTACCCTATGCGGGTTTGAAAATAGGTCGAGATCATTCTCGGGTTCATATACATATTTATTTGCGGAAAATCGAAACTTTCAATTGACTATGCCCACCTAATATGCATGCTACTCACGAGAATGTGCAAAACAAAACATGTCAAGCATTGTCGAGTCTTTTAGTTTAGTTTTTCACCTGTATACTAAAGTGCAGATTATTAGATAAAGAGTTCTTCCTTTGCTGGACAGATATTAAACTTATTCATCACCGAAATCTCGGCAACTTGATTGCTTTTTAACGCAGTACAATTTCCCTTGATGTTGAGTATTCCGTCGACTAAAAAATTATACATGTTGTGTGTGAAGGAACACTTGACTAACTCGTTTTTTTCTCTTTCTTTTTGGCAAGATAGTAGTCTCAGAAGATTTATCACTACTATTGCTTCTGTGTGTTGAGTTACTGAATTGATTAAGTCGGATTGGATCATCACACGGGGATGAGGAGAATCACCATGAGGATGACTGGTGAATGACCACTATAGTGTACAAGACAGTTGGGTATAGTGTGTGTAACCATGCTGCTTAGCACTGCGTAGATGCTCACAAATAACAAATCAGATGAATGAAGGTAGTATTACAGTTTTTATTACCATAAAGAAAAACAACATTCCGACGGATTGATTTTTTGCGCAACTTGTTTTTACTTCATGATATAATATTTTATTCTAAGTCGTATTGACAGTTTTCCGACATAGCAAATGTACACTGTTGTCAAACAATGTAGGAGATCGTTGGTTGGTAACTAAAGACATGAACTGTAAAACAATACTATACTAGAGAGAAAGCAAGGAGAATTAGGCTGTGAAAAATCGCCGATAAATAGTATTTTTATTGTAAATACCCAGGGAACAACGAGTGTATATAAGGTTATAACTTTTATGCCAAAAAAGTGGACCATACATTTCGACTTCTTCAGAAATCCTCGTCGGGGGTAAAGTGAAAAAATAAGATGAAAAGTATAACTGAAAAGTTCCTTATAAAGAGCCCGTGTAGTATCTTTTAGCATTCTTACATATTCTGGGTTGATTGAAGGAAATTACGGTCGCAAATCGTAACTTTGTTGACTTCAACATTTTTACTTGTTGCCACTGAGCTATCCAGCCATCCATGAACAGATTTAAAGTTTTAAAAATTTCGACGTACCTACTTTATTAGAGTGCTTCGAAATGCTTATTCAAGAAGTCTACAACGATTTGTATTGATGGCTTTTAAATGACATGTGCAATTAAAAATCTGGTTAACCAGTCAAAATGACGTACCTATTTACCACGCATCGCTCTGAAGTAAACATTAAGCTAAACATGAATGACTGAAGAAAATCTCCCAAACTAGGAACATGTACTACTTAAAATTACTAAAGGACAGGCTTTAATCCTGGTTTCGTAATCAAGAAAACTCCTTCAATCAAAACCATGCAGACTATAATTCGCCATGTTGGCGTACTTTTCAGTAATGCACCCATTAATTTAGTTTTTGGCATGACATGTACGTAAAAACATAACGACAGATATTTCACTTGCAAAATTACTATTAATCATTATAGCAACTTATAGCAACCGTATATTACACGACTAATGCATACAGCAAGGAGTGTATCTGAAAACATATTTGAATGGATGTAATGGACCGCTATTACTGACATTATTCATATCGATTTTAAAATTTTGATTGGGGATTATAGAGCCGTACATGGACAGTGAGTAGATAAACTTAGTAGAAATATCGAAGTAATAGAGCCCTACCATACAGTTCATCTTCGTAGTTTTCTAGCATGTATAGCAAACGCTACATCGAATTGCAAGCTTTCGCTTGCAAAGTCGCGTACTTTTTTGGATGCAACCACATGCTTTTAGACAGAAACAAGGAAATCCTTTACGTCACCCTTTGGGGTAGAATAAAATCGTTTACCTCTTGGCTCATGATGGTCCAATATGTCGTCTTGTTCATACCTTACCAGCTTGAAAAAACATGGGAATCTGGAGACATTTTGCAGTTTAATCTAACAATGGTTTTCTGGCTGTGTGCATTGATCGGTTGCATATTTTTGACAGTATTTATTCGAAGTCAAGAGATATGCAGCTTTTTCAACATGTATCTAGTGTTCGTACGTAACTTTGGAGGTAATGTGTTTATATTAGAAAAAATCAAGCATTTTAATACATTTCCAAAGAGTGACGAAAAATATCTTTCCTGTGCCTTTTCCAGCTCACTATGTACCTCATCACAACCCCGACACATCCGAAGCAAACCGTCTCATGGACAATTTTCTCTGCCTCCAAATGGTATTCTTCGCTGCATTAGGTATCATGTTTTCTTCAATGTATTTCATTTTTCCTCATGCTGCAGCCCATCTCACCAGCGAGATCCATGACCAACGCTATTTTTACCCAATCATCAAATACGCCTATGGAGCAGCAATCGCATGGATGTCAATGAGCGTATGCTCATTGATGGCTCTATCCGTATTTCCACTATCTATCTACTACAACATAGTCATTCCAATTCAAGATAAAGAATTCAGAGTAGGATTCAGGATTCCCGACCAGAGAGCTCTTCCAGTTTTACGGACCAAGGAGCACATGCCCCATCTTTACAGGTGTATGGAGTGTCTCACAAATAAGCAAAATGGCCTGCTTTCCCCAGCATTAATTCCATGTCAAACTGTAGTGCTCAATTTAGTTTTGTTTTGTAACGCAATGCTACTGCAGTATGGTGACAGGCTTGATTTGACAATGCGACTAACATTCGGAGGGATATCCTTTACTGCAATGTCTGGATGGTGCATGACAATCAAGACACTTGCCTCCCTATATGTGTCTAACAAGAAGACCCGCTTATCATGGAAACGCTATCACTGGGAAAATCCTAACGAGAAGAGGTATATGAGTAAGTTTGCCAAATCATGCAGGCCGTTATGCGTGGGCTATGGGAAATACTACATAGTCAGACCGAAAAGTGTTTTAAAATTTTTAAAAGCAATAAGTCGTGGAACGATTCGTGTGTTACTAACCACAAACGTTTAATAAAACGTATCTCGAATCATTTAATGGCAAAATATCAAAATTTATTATTTGTGACTCGAAAATACCCTACAATAATAACCATTTACAAGTTTTAAAACCATACGTAAGTTGATAACCAGCTTGTACTATATAGAGAACAACGATTTATTCCTAGTCTTTCTCCCTCCTGTATGATAGCTGTGATGAACTGAAGAATACTTTATGGGTGGAAGTCTTCTTACGACATGGTCGATTTTACAATTGTTCCTTTCGTATCGAAACCGAATTGATTTGCCGGACGTAAGTAAGTTACGAGTGTCTAACATTTGATCTGATTCCATGAACTGTTTTAAGTACCTATAGATGGAGGAGAAAAATTTTGATCTACTGATAACAACTTTATACCTGAGTAGAATTTTAATAATAGCTCAAAAACGGACCACAACATCGCATATTTGTTGTTTCCAAAGTCTCTTTCGTACCACAAGAACAAAATGGGTAAAGTAACAGTTCGTTTTGACAAGTTGACAGTAATCCTTTTCCGAACATAAGCTTTTGACAGTTCATCAAGTTCATAGTCTTGACCGTACAAAGATAATGGATAGATGTCAGGACATGACTACAATAATCAATTGTCTTTTTATGGACTCATTCTTAAATTGTAATCGATTATAATTATGAAATTTGCGATTAAATGACCTTTGTACCAATGCTTAGCGCAAAATGAATTCGTGGATCGATTTTCGGGAGCCGCAACCGAGTTGGGCACATTTCCCTCGGCATTACTGCTTGTTTCTCGGCCCTCACAACTTTAGATTGCTTCATGGGGTGTCGCCTGTTACACCGTAAAATACCGTGGAAAACTTCCTCCAAGTTGAAGTCTATGTAACCAACAAGCCCTTTGGACACTTCCCGGAAGTTTTTAATTTCCCATATATATTGCACCCCCTCTGTCTCAGGAATTCTCACAATCTGCGTTTGAATTGCCAGGACATTGAAAAAGTCTATGAAAAAATGTAGCCTATTGATGAAATTACTACCGCATAAGACCATCAAACTCATTATAGAGCGTACTTATAAAAAACGCTTTCCTCACAGGCGGTGGCATCTTGATTGGTTGAAATCGGCACATCAAACCAATCCTATCCAAGTGTTTCTCGTAGTGTTTGCTTCGTTGTAAGGCGATATAGTCTACGACCTGTTTCCCCAAAATGCTCTTCGTAAATATCTCTTTGAGTCTATAAATTTGATTAGGAATTTCGAGTAAAATCGTGCCAAATGGACTAAATAAATAGAGACTTTTGCTTACTCGAGGGCCCCCTCTAGAGCTTCTTTTGATATTTTAACTGGATCATCCATGTTTGGTAGAATGTCATACTCGACTATGTATTGAGTTGCACACAAGGATGCTAGAGTTCCATAGAATTCCGTTCTCATTTTTTTCTCCGAAAGGAACTTGGCACTCCTTGGAAGAACTCTGACTACCTTTGCAATGAAGCATTTCCAGATTGTAAACCAAAACGGATTATCGGTGATACAAGGTGCGCATGAGGAGGTATAACTCCCCCTCAGTTTACACCCAAACTTGTATAACCCTTGTCTTCGCCTCAAAACGAATAGCTTCACTGCATAACTCTTCCTGTAGATTTTGCTGTTTTCGGGCATCATTAGGTATGGATAGCGTTGGCTGACCTTGTCATGTACGACGGTTTTGACCTCTCTTGATTTTGATTGACTTGATTTTGACTGTATTGGCTCTGTCTTTTTGAGCTCTGACTTTTTGGGCTTTGACTTTTTTTGCTTTGACGTTTTTGGCTTTAACTTTGGGCCATTTTTCGGTTTCGTCCAACGGTCAAATCGAGTTGGCGTTTGTGACATGTGTTGTCTGGCAATAAGCCCTAATGGGTCGTCATAGTCGGTGTCATCAGCCCCTAAATGTCTTTCTGGAAATTTCGAAGGATTATCTATTATTTCGGCTGCAACTCGAAGTCGATCTTCGAGCTCAATGTCTCCTTCTCTAGTTTCAAATTTATAATATCCCAAATTCGGATCTTCGTCCGTTTTCTTCCAGTTCCAATAGTTAAGGTAAGGGTGCGGCCACGTTCCATTTGCTATGCCGTTCAAATGCCAAAATGTGTTTATACTTTTACCACAGCAATAGCAATGAAAAATATTTACATGTTTCCAAGTAAGGCTCTGCCAAGTCGAACTCAGGGTCATCTTTACATTTAATCCTAGTAAAGACAGCTTCATCAGTTGATTCACTACTGTAGCCATTTAATTTGCGACCGCTTGGAGTTAAGTGTGCCTCAAGTCTGGCCTGGGTTTCTAACATTTTCTGGGGTGTAACGCGATTCTTTTTCCAGTACTTCTTCAGCTTGAATTGCACCAATGGGTCAATGATTGGAAGAAGCTTCATCTCGGCTTGCGCTGGTTCGAAATGCCTCCATCCTGACTCAAGACTATTCCCATTCTCTTCGCCTATTTTACTCCAGTCGAGCTCGGTTACCTCTACTGCATCAAATGAACTTTTAGCCAAATGTTCTCCGTCATCATCTGGGACTAACCCCTCGGTTGACCGGAATGGACGATGGATATACAAAACAGGTTCGGAATGTTTGGATTCTGGTAAAGACGCTTCCGCTGATGAGACAGATTCATTCTCTTTCGATGTGTCACTGTCATACAATAAACCTTTATCAATTGGACCCGTATAGAGCTTAATTTTTCTGGCATCGTAGCGCTCATCTGCAGCAGCAACTTTTACTAGTTCATGGAATGCCACATTCCAAGTTGAGTCAGGATTCTGCTGGTTAGTTGCATAATTATGTGGCCTGTAACGATGAGGAACAAATAGATCTGCATCAGTGACATCTACTCCACTTGGAGGAGCGATAATTTCTTGCGTCTGTGCAACAAGTTCATGATCATCCTCAATAGTAATAGTAACCCCTTTTCCGGTAAAGCGCCACCTTGACTGTCCCTTTTTCTTTGACTTTTCGTATCTTGCTTGAGATTTCCTTTTTATACTGGTGTTATCCTCAGCCTCTTCAGGCTTAAGTTTGAAAAGAATATCTGGTAAAGCTCTTCTCGCTAAATTGGTCACGATATTGCGAAAAGATTCTGCTTCAGGGTCACGATGTGATTCATCGTTAGGATGCTGGGAAGCTGATAATCCTAGCCATTGCATTATGCCGGGTTTGCTGGCAAGCGAGGATCGATTTAGGGGTGGTGGTCGCAATTCTTCAGTTTCATCTCTTTTAGAGGAAGCATGTTCCGAGCTAGTATCACTAACGGTTGGGTCGCCAATGCTTGTAGGTGAGTCATACTGTATGAGCTGAATAGTAGAAGATCTCTCAAGGTCTTCTTGACTGTCCTCCCTGTCCAAATGCTTGTCGTTGCTTTTTCCCTGAAGCTCTGAGGAACGTCGATTTGAGTTTGTGGCCTGGACTGATTTTCGATTTGCAGACGAAGGCCACATCCAGGCCCATAATCGACTGAACAGAGATTTGTCCTGGCGCTCATGGTCGGTTGAAGTCGACGATCTGTGGTCCTGATTTCTACCACCGTCATCATCCATTTCTTTCTATGGAATAGGGTATGGTATCACTTTATACCAATGAATAGGTAAATATGTATGTGGACAGCAAAGAGTTCAATATAGATGAGAGTGAATAGACATAAACATGAGAATAAATGAGAATAAGTGTATATGTTTACTCTATGTGTATATGAGAATAAAAAGTTTAATTTTAGAACATTTAACTTAACATGAACCAAGGTAACCCTTTTTCTCCTTAAGGTTTTTGTTCAGTGACTTCACAGTAAAATTTTCCCCATTTAAAATATACGCATTCAGGAGAAATCATAGAGTTTATTTGAATTCAAATTAATTCCGGCAAAATCAAAATGTTTTT
>VICI01000477.1:0-37286 GCA_019593645.1 Akabosia matsudoensis | reverse complement strand
ATAACCAATGATGCAGCGAAAAATCACATAAACGAAAATACCCCGTCAAGGCTGCTATTTGAATATGTTACGCTCCAGAAACACCTCAACAATTATACCTTCAGGCCACGTAATTTTGATGGCCATTTTCTGCATGCGCAGTAGGCGTATAACCCATCGATCATTTAGTTATACCCAAGTAAACACAGCGTTAACAAAATTCAACTGAATGATCATCAATAACCGTATTTAGAAGTTAAACTACACTGATTGGAATTTGTAATTGCCTGTCCATAACTTGGAAGCTTAATCCTCCAGCGTGACTACACGACGAAACTAATCTGACATGCGTTTGTAATGAATTACCTCGCTGGAATATTTATAGAACACGGTGATACAGTCTTTGTCAAGTTTTTGAATAACGATAATACTAACCGCAAAATATATATTCAACTGTCTGTGGTTTATCCTGATGCGATTACTACGTGTTACAAAACGCATACGGCATACGCTTACACAACATCTCGTACGGTGTATTTAAATGCAAAATTTAGTCGCAAGCATATTTATTATTACTGTATAAAAACATTCTAGATTTACATTATAAATTATTAGTGTCTCCCTGCAATCTAACTTGTGACAATGTGTTTGTGTTCTTGTTGCTCACTTCGTGGATGTTTCTGTTTGTACGAATCATCTACGAAGCAAAGTAACCAGTCTGTTGCTGTTCGTCCTTACCTTCTGCAGATGCAAGGACTTTGGATGGAGCATACTAAAAACCAGTACTTAAATATTTAAAACTGTCCGTCTTCATTTGGAACCTAAAACATTTCGTGTTACGTTATGTTAGCGACTGATGAATTTCCCCTGTAAGGGATTTACATTAGATAAACTAAAGGTTACTCGATCAATACTTCAATCGCTATGTGTATTGATCATTTTGCGTAATTTGAATAGAAAAAGAATGTGATTGCGCATTTAAATGAAGCCGTTACGTCGACACGGATGCATACAGAAAATGACGTAATTTTGTTGTACATAAAGAATTCATCTGCATTGATTAATATGAGTCAGGGAATGTACTTTTGAGTATTCTTACAGGTACAGGTAGGACAAATAATGACATTTTACAACTTGTTTACTTGCTTGACCGTGACAAAATGTTAAACAGCCAGTGAACTTTTCCTTAAACCATTTCACATTCTGCAAATCACTTTTCATGATCGCACTTTTATTAGTCTCATGGTTTATTCTTTCCAGAGGCTGCTACGATGACACAATAGTGCTAAGTAAGTATGTTTCGTTTGGTTCCTTCCTCCACACTTTATTTTGTTGAAGCCCTCACCTTCAATGTTATGATAATGTGTCAATCTCGATAATTTTTTGCAGGTTCTTCTACTCCTACCATACTGCGCTAACCGTTTTTGGCTCGGCTTTAGTGTTAAATTTGAAGGAGCTTGTAATGAGACGACCTTCGCTTTAATAAGTAAACAATGTTATTCTTTTATCTCCAAACATTTTTTTTTCATTGCTTATAAATCTTAGCCAAAATATCATCCCTCCAGAAAATGTAAAATATCAAAATGAACTTAAGATCGTAAGCGAAATTCAATAATTTAAAGTCTCCAGTACATCTGAAGAAAAAAACTCTTTTTTGCTCTTACGAGATAAAAAACTACAAGAAATTTATCATTGTTTGCATCGATCTGGCAAGACGCTTTATAAAACCATACTGAGGTCAACCAGAAACAAAAAAAAATTTAAAGAAATTGTTCAATTTTCCAACACCACAGGAGTACCAAATACATTCTCATGAATGACATGTATCTGAGTCAGCTTTTCCACGAAAAAATCTATCCAGCCTGCGTCCTTCAATTCATCAACCATAAGAGCAGGCGGTATGCAAAAAATAAAGTTCAGCATTGATGCTACTTTTTGTAAAGATAAAAAAATATGTCGCACAAAACGCTAGCATTACATCCGCTTGTTATCCCATGAAGTTCATCTTTTAGTCACACCATGTTCTTGTCGGTGAATATATCTGGCAAGACGCTTTATAAAACCATACTGAGGTCAACCAGAAACAAAAAAAAATTTAAAGAAATTGTTCAATTTTCCAACACCACAGGAGTACCAAATGCATTCTCATGAATGACATGTATCTGAGTCAGCTTTTCCACGAAAAAATCTGTGCAAAAAATCTATCCAGCCTGCGTCCTTCAATTCATCAACCATAGGAGCAGGCGGTATGCAAAAAAATAAAGTTCAGCATTGATGCTACTTTTTGTTAAAGATAAAAAAATATGTCGCACAAAACGCTAGCATTACATCCGCTTGTTATCCCATGAAGTTCATCTTTTAGTCACACCATGTTCTTGTCGGTGAATATTGCAAACTAATGAAAATTCTTCATGAAACACAATCCCTCACATGTTCTCACTCGTGATGCGCACATGGTTGTGTTACAATTTATACCTCTCTTGGATAATTTGGTCTAAAGGATATGATACTGATGACTTTATGTTCTTTTTTATTTCGACACAATTCATTTTAATACTTTTTTCACTATCTTGTGCTGATTCTATTTAACTTGCGGACTTGCATGCATGTGGCTTTTTGTCCAAAGATTATCGTCGTTCTCTCTCTCTCTCTCTCCATCAATTCAAGCAGGGATTTTCTATCCATGAAGCTTCTCCAAACTCGCCTCTCCTTCTCATTGCATTTTTTATTGCAAAACTTATACTCGCCTCACACAAATACGATATGGTATCACCTCATAACCTAAGTTTTTGTGTATTTACTCACGTCTAGTTTACTATTACCACCTTTATATTACCTGGCTCACAGAGAACAGCCTAAAATTTCCCCAGTTTTATTAAGATGTAATTCAGCAGTAGAAACAATGCTCTGTGGATGACTAAGGCGCACAGTGTAAGTACAAGATTGAATTTTGCAAAAAGACTCAAGCCCAAAGTTAGTTCCTGCTATTATTGCCGTTTTTCTTGTTAGAGACTGAAGGCAAAAGCGCTATGAAAAGCGTTCTCAGCCTAAAAGTAATAAGCTTTGTTTGTTCTGTCTTATCGTCGAAAAGTTTCAACCAATCTTCCAACAATAAAAATCCCACGAGTCTGCGGAAGGAGCAGTAAGAGTCATGCTGCACACCAACATAGTACACACAGATATTATTGGCCCCTAAACAGCAACAATCTTACAGGCTAGAAACCACACACACACGTCAAGCAAAAATATTTTTGATGATTATGCTGAACGTTACGTATTGTTGCTTTACCACATCAAGCTACTCTTGACTTTGTCCACTTCCATACTTGCTACTTATAAAGGCTGTTCTGCTTATGTCAAAAGTCTGCAAAAATTTTGCTTTGCTGAATCAAAATGGACAGCAAATATAGCTAATGCGAAAAGGTAAACGGTAAAATTATGTGTTGGTGATTTCATACACAATATACATGCAAATATATGTAGCATTTTGATGGAAAAATATAAATAGTAGCAGCTTCCATTGCCATCTTTGCAAACACACAAATGCCACAACGTTTTAAGTTAATGCCAAAGAAAAAAATGTATATATTCGTATGCAGGATGGCTACTTTTATAGTTACATTGGTTTTGTTTACTACACTTATAGCTAGGTACCAAAGAAAGATGAAATTGATCAAGAGCACAGGTACGTATGTCGTCGTTGGCTTTGAAAATAATAAAATCCTTTGACTTTTGCAGTAGTTTAGGCAGACGAAGTTGTGGTTTTGGGTTGTGAAGGGTTTGCTTGAGAGCGATATGAAAAATGCATGATCCCAAGATTGAGTCAAGATTTTACTGGTGAGATGGGCTCAAGTGGGCATTAAACATTTTCTTGGGGTAAACTCCCAAGTGGAACATTGTCCAGAGAAAATTTCATACAAAAGACTGTAAGATAAACGTTCTTCCAAATATACGACGAAATTTCTTTACGGTTGTGTGTAGAGTGTAAAATATTTATGTTAATCGTTGCTGTTTGAAGAAAGAGGGTGAAACAAACGGTGGAGAAAAAGTGACCACGTTTTACCTTAATAAAACATGTAAAACCCGTCATAAATGAAGGTAACAAAAGTTCAAATGAATGTTTCTCACGGTCAAGTTTCTCCATCGTATTGATTACAAGTAAAGTGATGTAATGATAAAAAAAGTCCGAATAGGTGCATGTACACTGTCTTATCGTAGTAAGTTTTTTCTGCCATTTTCCGTTGTTTACGTGTAGGTGAGTGTAAATGGAGTGGGATTTTGCGTATTTTTTGGGGAGAATTGCAAAAATGCAGGATAGCGTTTAGAAATACCTAAAGCACACAAACAAGAATCAATATAGCTCACCTTTATTGGTCCATGAATGCTTGTAAATTACGTGCAGTCGTGGTTTTAGGTGTAAAAAGAGTCTGGTCAAGAACGACACATGAAAAGAGGTTGCTTTTCATGGTAAAGTCTCATGAAAAAAGTAGATACAGTCAGTTTAGTTACGAGGAATAAATGCTGAATGTTATTTCCATGTTTTTACCAAACTGTTATACTTTGTTCACAATTGTTGTGCAAATGTAACCGTTTTCTATTCAAGTTTTTATTGGTTTGCAATTCAACTACAGACATCTGCATTTTGAAGGAAAATTTCTGAAGGAATTTGAGTGTATTTTTGGCTACAATTTAACAAACTGTGGTATTCCTTCTTTACTAATTAATACCTTTATTTATTGCATGTGCCCCGTTTATTTTAGTGCCGAGTTGACTGACTAATTTTCCTCTGGCGGGGACACTCTTCAAACCGCATTTAAGTAATGAAAAGTTGGCGTGGGGTTTACTATATCGAGAGGCTGATACACATTAAGTCTTTCATTTTCATGGACAACATAAACGCGATGCTCTAAAGGAAGAACAAGTACCAGCTCGGAACCATTATTGCCAAAAAATGTGACTCACCACCACTATACATGCTTGTCTTGAAAAATTGTCTATTTTGCATTGAAAAGTTGTATTTTTCATACATTTCGGTTTCACAATCCAATGAAAGTGCACGTGAAAATAGTAGCGATGAGTGTCAGAAAGTTCTTGTGTTTGGAAAACTTGTTTTTGTGCTGTTCGTAGGAAGTCATCTGAAAAACCATGCAAATGAAAGGAAACCAAGTGTGCTAAAAAAAGTGAAATTGCATTACTAGAGAGAGAATTTTTTGGTGAGACAGCTCCAAAAACATTAACAATGGAGCTCCCCCTTATGTTTCGAGTGAAAGGGACTGTCATCCTGACAATCTGGTGGCAAATCCTTTTAATTGCTTTATATACAGGTGGATTAGTGTGTGTACACAACTATGTGGATGACATCGAGATTAAATTTCCAATGACACTTGTGCCAGTGCTTGGTGTTGTCACCGGTCTTTTGTTGGTATTTAGGACAAATACAGCATACGATCGGTAATTTGATAAAAGTTTGACTTTCTAAACGATGCTCAAACAAAATTCTAGGAATTAGCTCACGATGTATAATTACTTTTTTTGCCGTGTGTATATGAAAAAAAATTGATTGACTATTTTAGGTATTGGGAAGGACGCAAGTTATGGTCAACAATGACTTTGAACATACGAACGCTAACGCGTTGCTTTTGGGTGATGGTTGAAGAAAAGGAGAAGAATTCTAGGGAAGTTGTTGAAAAAGCGTCTGCCATTAACTTACTTGTAGCATTCGCCTACGCCACACGCAACTATCTTCGCGAAGAATACTCTTACGAAGAGGATGATCTTCGAGAGCTCATTAGTCATATTCCTAAATTCTCAACGCCAAGCTCCAACCAGCCTTTGGAAGTTCAAGAAAAAGACGAAACGGGGAAGAAGGATAAAGTTGACAGTCGGGGGAATTTGGAACTGCGTGTGAGATCAAGGGTGGGATCAAGTACTTCAGGACGAGGAAGCTCAAAAAAAGGAAGGACGTACAAATCGTATAACATTATGGCGTATGAAACGCCAGTACCGACAAATATCCCGATAGAGCTGTCCTATTATATTGCGTCGTACATTAATAGCGTCCGGCAAAGGCAGCTTGTTGATCCCTCCACTGTAACTGTCATGAATAATGGTAATGACCACGTCTGTCAATTTTTAGAGAGATGACAATTATTTATTTTCTTTGCAAAGTTTCCGATTGATGATACTCGGAGAAATACTTGAGCAATAGAGAGTACCAATGGATGCTGGAGATAGAGATAATAGCTCTCAATTAGTGCTTTTTGTTGTAGCAAAGCACGAATTGACACTTTTTGACTAGCCTCAAGCGACAAGAAGTAAAATAGTAGAAGCATGACACATGAGTAACCTTGTAGGAGAACGAAGACGTGATCATACTTTAATGGGGAGAAATGCTCATTGTGATGTCTTCAAGGTGGACATGGGCATACGTCTATGGATTGGATAGGTTCCGATTAAATTTATACTATAATTATGGCATGAATAGGTTTTATATACTGTCAAAAGTACCGCGTTTTATATCTGTGATCATTTGCAATCCCACAGACTTCTTACTGGTACCTTGTGTGATTTGAAACGTATTGTGTTGACAATAATTAGAATGACATCATCATTTTTGCGACCTCCACGTACCTTATAATCTAATGGAAGCATACTGTTTGCGCATAATTCTTGGGGCGACTCCATTTCAGAGCATCTTGCCACTTTTGTTGAAAGCGGCAATGTCCAGAAAAAAAAGTCATCAGTCCTTGTTCACTTTATTATTTGATTCGATGATGGCATGTTATTGTTTACAGTAACTTTTAACATCACGATTATCTTTTTCAAAAAGTTTCGTTTTTATTACCTGTGAAATCTTGTGTGGATTCATAAAATGAGCGTACACACAAAAATATTTGCAGCAAAAAGAAATGGTGTAGAAAGAATTCGTAGAAGCAGTATGAATAGTCACCACATTTCAGATTACACAAACTTTTCAAATGATTACTTTCGTTCCATGACATAAGCACAAAAAACTGTTCATATATGTACCTTAAGATTCTTCAAAGGTACATTGACGTAAACTAGGTACCATACTGAATCTTGTAACTGCCAACGTATAAACATCCTTGATGCTATTTTGGAATTGCATATGGCACACAGTCACAATGTGAAGGATGAAAAATATTTCCCTATATGTATGAATAATATAAGACATACAACGTCATGGTCTTTCCTACAGTGAACCAATGCTGGTTTTGATTGGGATAAAATGTAAAAAGTTTTAAAAATACAGCGTTTTTTGTGAGCAACATGATGTCAGTTGCGGCTGATGGTGATGGGTACTGATGCCTGTACAACAAAACAACAAAAGTGGATACGTAGGCCGGTTAAATGAAAATGTCAGCGTTTTCCATCCTGTGAAAAATTAGAACTAAGGAAGAATGAACAAATTACTTTTACTTCTTATAGTTATTTCATCCGTAAAGAATGCAATCAGTTTGATGGCGTGATTATAATATTAAATCGACTTTTCTCATAAATTGCGGACACATTTTCTACTCTTAACAAAAATGCTGGAAACATTCTAGCGCGTTTGTGTTACGGATTACTTAAAATGAGTTGTGCGTACAATATACGATGTTCGCAAATCTGTAGAGGATGGTTCAGGCTGACAATAGACTCCTATAATTTTGATACTACTGTGTCCCATTATGTCATGGCTGCATGTGGTGCTATGCCCACTGATTTCAGCAAAGCTTGAACCACCATGACAAAAAGTACAGACGGCAAATGCCTAACGAGAAATTCTAACACAGAATTCTCTAAATGCTCCAATTACATTAGTTTAATAAATATATAAAATGCATAACATAGCCATATTCATGGCTTCATGGGCACTAAGTTTTATGAATGAGAAACAATTTTTCAACTCAGTTTTGAATAAACTCTGTGTGCACATATAAATTTATCTGAACATTGATTGCCTGTAACTTTACTTTACTTTGTTACTTTCTGTAAATGTTCGAATAAGTGTACCGCCACCGCAATATAATATGATCATCAAGATTCACTCAGGAAATATTTTGAAAATTGTACCATTTTATAGAGTTTCATTTTTAAGATTTTGCGCTAATTAGATTGTATTCTTATGCGTAATACAAATGTTCAAAACTTTTGCTTTTTTTAAGCTCCAATGTTCAAATTGTTACTGCTTTATATTTTTCCATCACAAGAGTAGGCGTAGTTTTCTTTCATGACTATAAACAACACAGAAATAGCCCAGAATCTCTATACCACATGCCCTTACATAAGCTTTAGGAAATTCCTGATGCGTAAATGATGATCGATTATGCGTTATAAATACAACTACTTAACGGTTGTGCTTGAATGAAAATTGTTGATGGGATAGGTTAAGGAGAGCTCAAGGCTTGAGTTCAATCATCTCCATACATCTAAGGCGAAGTCTTAAGCTTGTTGACTTAGCGTCGTTTGACCCTATGTACTGGCTTATATTAATCCCTTAAGGAGTTTTAATTAATATCCTTCCAAATACCAACGCTAAATCCTAACGCATCTAATTTTTATCTATTATTATCACCACGTGTAATGCGTCTTAAGATATTTCTAATAGCTTTCTTTTTGAATTTTTCTTTTAATAGCTTTAAACAGTTTAGTGGACTGTCTTGGAGGATTTGAGAGGATTTTGCGAACACCAATTCCTCTCGCCTACAGTGTTCACCTTCATCACGCAACTTGGTTGTACCTTCTTGCCCTTCCGTATCAACTAATAGGATCTTTGAACTGGTTCACAATTCCTGCTGTGTCTCTAGCCGCCTTTGCCCTCCTAGGAATATTGGGAATAGGCTGGGAAATTGAAAATCCATTTGGTTTTGATGATAATGACTTGGTACGTTTATGAAAGTGAAGCGTAGTTGTACCTGTCGTGACAAAAGAAAGTTAAAAACGCGATGCACGTGTTTGAAGTATTTTGTGTGCTGTTCGGAATTATAATTTTAAAAGAATATTGATGAGTGCTCAACGGTATTTTTATTCATGATTATTTACAGCCATTGGACGATTTCTGTCGGGTCATCCACAAGGAGATCTTGAGAATTATCGGTCACAGAATGCCAAGTCCTGATACATGGCTATTTGCAGATGAAAATCATCCACTCGCCCCGGAATGTGACTTGCCAGCTACTGATCTTATCAAAATGACAGAGCCCGATGTTCGCAATATTTTATCGAAGGGCTGTCACATCCGACTTTCATCTAGAAACTTGTCCAGGGGCAATGGTAGCACTGATCTCAAGTCCGTCACTGTTTGTACACCAGAAGAAATGGTGAAATTGGACAATGAAGAAGAGCTCAGATCTATGATTCGCAATGCATGAATAATTGACAACAAACGAAAATGCAACTTGTTATATCTTTCTGCGCAACCTTGTTCAGTATTTGGATTTTAAAATGCCACACAACCGAGCGAGCATAAATTTTTAATTGTTATGTAAAACCGGCGACAGGACGCTGAATGTGATGTGATTGTAAACTTAAAGGCACCATGAGTTTTACGTAAGTTTTACATTCATTATCTGTGTGTTTGGACGTAGAAACTCCATTTACATGAAAGAACTTTTGTGTACCCATTGCCGTGAACATGTACACTGTATGTAAACTTTGTACTTACTTGTGTTTTATGACTCATCTAGTTAAGGAACCCTAAATGTTAGGTTGTGGTAGCGAAACATTGAGTTTGTAAAATAAAACCCTTTTCGTTATACATTATTGTACAATAGCCAAAGTTAATATCAAGTCTCAAAGATGGCAGCTAAGGCAAGAAGACGAATAGAGTCGTGAGTTTTTGAGTAATTTTGTTACAACTCAAATCCCAAATTGTTATTAAACCGAAACATAATCCCAAAACTGTCCTGTGATCTGCTTTTTCATATGCAGGTTCATGGTTCATCCTGCTCTGAAAATTGAGCTATGACTATATGCCTTGTAATTGTCATGGGCTTTACACGCCAATAAACTTCAAAAAATTCACATCCTCGAGCTAGTGTCGAGTGTTGATGAAAATTTTGCTAATAGACGAAGTATAATGATTTCGCTAAAGCATGGCTATGTAACATGAAGAACTGGCGGAATACAAACTTCATCGCGTTCTCGTACCGAAGCAACATTTTCTTGACATTGATCATGGCGTGTTGTAAACTCCCTGAGATAATGTCTCCAGTTGGTACCGTTTTTTGCATGATATGGTGGAAACTCATACTCCTTGCAGCTTATTCAGCGATTGTGGTAGCACTTCATCGAGAAGTTAAGGAGGTTAGAACTTACAGTATACCCAAAACCTTCCAGGTTATGGATGTGATTGGTGTTGTAACCGGATTATTATTAGTGTTTAGGACGAACACGGCTTATGAAAGGTTCGCTAGTTAACGCTAAGTAGATATTCAACTTGCTTTTGACACATATTTTAAATCCTTACAATGATATATTTCAAGGTTTTGGGAAGGTCAAAAGCTTTGGTCGGAAATGGTCAGCAATATTCGAATATTTACGAGAACTATTTGGGTAATGGTCCACGAAAAGAATGACCCAAAGGTCTTGCTAGGAAAAATTTCCGCATTAAACTTACTTGTCGCGTTTGCCTATGCGACAAAGCATTATCTTAGGGAAGAGTATTCTCGGGAGGAAATAGACCTGAAAGGATTTGTCCAACATTTACCCAGTTTTTCAACCCCATCGTCGAATGAACCTTTAGAAGGCCAAGAAGAGTCGGACGATGAAGTTCAGGCCCATGAAAAACGAAAAAGACGTAAGAGTAAGGTTTCAAAGGAATTACGGGACACAAGAAAAGCAGAAGCAATGATTGAACGAGCAAAGGAAAGCAAAGGAAAACATGTACACATGCTAACCCCTACAGAAACCTGCGAGGTTCTTGAGTCGACTGACCTGACCACTAGTAATATTCCATTGGAAATCAGCATTTTCCTGACAGCTTATGTCGTTTATTTGAAAGAACACAATTTAATTGACTCGCCGACAACTCGAGTTGTCGACACTGCGATTGGAAACATGGTCAAGTGCCTAACCGGATTTGAAAGAATCCGAAGAACGCCAATCCCCAAAAGCTATTCCGTCCACCTTACACATATCGCTTGGATCGTCGTACTATGTCTACCATTTCAGTTGGCTGAAGAGCTTCATTGGTACACCATTGGGGTGACGCTGTTAGCCGGATTTGCATTTTTAGGTATACTCAGCATCGGGAACGAAATTGAAAACCCATTCGGATATAAATTCAATAATCTGGTAGGTTTACTTTATACTGTTGCTTCTTGATCGAACATTTACAGCAGCGCTACATGTAAATTTGATTGAATTATGTTTCAGCATCTGGATGACTTTTGCCATGTAGTTCATAAAGAAATTACAGCTATAATGGCAACCCAAGTGGGAACAGTTGAAGGTTGGGTACTTTCCAAGAAAAGTTGTCCAATTGTCACCCACCCAGACTTATCAGCAGATAAATTAGCAAATATGGAATGTGACGAAATCAACATGATTTTATCGAAAGGAAAAGGATTCAAGATAACGGCAAAAAGTGCTCACAGTAATCTTAGCCAAAATACCCGTAAAACAAAGGAAACAGACGAGGACGTATAAAAAATGAATATCTCTAAAAATCCACGATAGGGCGAAAATAAATATCTTATGTGTTGTGGGACACGGATCTGTATTAATAATTATCAGAGCATTTATTTTATGGACAAGGACAGTTACCCGACACAAATGTGTGTGTTGCCATCAATTGCATTCAATGCATGATTAATTGCACTCTTGACAGACGTAACAATTTTTTGGTTCTCGATTTGATGCACATTTTTATACTCTGCGCAAAGCCTTGGCTCCAACTTGCTCTCGTATTCTGACAGTTTCGTCAATGGAAAATCCGTTTGCCCTGCTATGAACTGGAGTAGTGTTGTTTAGACATATTTCTCCCCCAGATTAAAAAATATTACGGTATCCTTGATGAAAATCACACTGGATATTTATGAAGTCTCGTGTGCCTATGAATTTATCTTGCACATAGTCAGTTTGCATTTTTAATTTTCTTTTTGGAAGATTGGCGTTCGCCATGAGCACTAACATGATATAAAATGAGGGCAAAAAGGCCAGGGATTTAAAGAGGATGCATCTTGTTCTGCCAATTTGGTGGCAGGGATTCTCCTCAGTTAAACATCGGGCTAAAGTACATTCAAAAAGCTTAGTCACTAAAGGATAAAGTCCGCACCAATGTTTCATACATTGTCTATTCCTCACTGCAACGAGTATTCGAGTGTACACCAAGCTTTCAAAAAGTGTCTCTATTTCTGCCATGAAACTTCAACTTACTTTGTAAAAAACTAAGCGCATGACCAAAAGCCACATCATCACCAACAATCTTCTATTCTAACCATCATACAAAAAAGTCTTCAATCTGTATTTACCATCCACCGAAACCGACAGCTTCTCAGCGTTCGTTTGCTATAGCTGCGCTGCTGATACTGCATCAGCTAATCCATTTTAAACTGATGCCAATTACAATGACAAAAATAGTTAATGGAAAGCTCTTAACTCATAATTTAACCGTATTATGATGAGTTACAAGCGGAGCTATAAAAGTGCTCGAAAAAATCTTTTGCACAGGCTATTGTACTTTCTTAAGGCACCCATCCAGACAGAGACCAGCCATGCTTTAATCTTAATAATCCACTTGTTTCAATCGCTCGTTTTTTCCCTCGACAGTCCATCTACAACTTTTCTCCCGTCACATATTATTACGAGTTTAATCGTCAATTAAAATCTGTCTTGATACTACCTGGATACTTATTCTACCCCCAACGTTGTGCAAAGATCGTGTTTTAGAAAGCACTAAAGCATAATGCTCCCATAGATTTTACAAACAAACTATTAAGTTAAGTGAGGATGTCATTTATGATGATCAGGATCTCGAAAGGACTGTGACAATAATAGCCTCCCAGATTAATAAATAATATCACTGGATAATAAAGTGACATTGGGTGCTAGAGGAAAAGGTTTTGTTTAGCAATTTGACTCATTTGTCTGCACTGTGTACCTACATATTTGTAACCGTGTATAATAGGATCCAGCGTTTAAGTTGGGAGTTACTCTGTATCCAACATCCAACGCGCCACGAGTTGTTACCATCATCGCCATTGACAAGGAGGGGGAAATGCATCGCTCTTGTGTCGTAGTCGTCTCGTCATCATCATCATTTCCAGTCGTCGAGGATTAAAATAATCAACGCGAAGTATGCCAGACTGTGACTCGACTTGGAATCATTGTCTTCTTAACCCTGCCACTAGTAATAATCATCATCATCGTCATCCGCCGTGTGCCACTTGTAGTGAACCCATCCAGTTGACAAATTGTTCGTTGTCATCCAATCCTACCGTAGGGCTCGTCGTCCCCAGTAGCAATGTGGAATACAGAGGTTGTCTAGCAGCAGTAGTGTCCAGTGGCTGCCACAACTTTACTAGTCCTGCTGGAACGAGTGGTGAGCGTGGTAGTAGTGGAGAAGGTGTTGGTCCTGAAGGTAGTTCTCAGCAAGTTGAAGTTGTCGTTAACACCAGTCAGGGAAGTGGTGTCACCAGTGCCTTGCTAATACCTGATCCTGAGAGCCGTAGTGAAAATCATAGCTATTCAAGAGAAAGTAAAGAGAAAGGTGGATGTTTTGGCAAAATGTTTACGTGTAGGGTACTCGTTGTCTTGCTCTTGGTGAAGTGTCTTGTATTCAGTCTTATTATCCCTGCTCACTTAATCCCCACAACTTCCTCTGAGTATCCACAACCTGTTGATTACGTTGATAATTCAATAGCGAGCAATGGCGATTCACATCAGTCTACTGGGGACGAGGACGGGTTCGATAACAATATTATGCAGGATGATCAGCCATTGTCCTTAAAGTTGAACGATGAGATCAGGAACCTTGTGGATTCTTTTGATATTCATAGCCAACCTGTAACCGCACATGAGCCTGAAGGAAACGGAGCAGCCGCCCATGAAAATGGACACACGAATGGAAATGGTGATGGTAGTGATGATGATGATGGCGATGCGACTACGACAGCACCTGCTGGAGAAGCACCAGCGAGCGAAACGTAAGCTAGATGCATTGAGTATTATATTTGTCAAAATGTGATGATTTTTATACAACAATAAACCCTTATTTCTTCATCGGCAAAGTGAAACAACTGGGGACAATGATACAGAGGCGACCACTGGAGACGGAGAAAGTCAGGTACTTTGAGTTCTCTATTTACGACTGGAGCAATTGCATATGAAAAAATACTCAAATTATATTTCATGATCAACTGAATTGACGGATACTCGTCCAAGGATGCAAATGGTGATGACGCCACAGACACTTCAGATAGGTATGAGCAGTAGGCTAGATTATGGGTAGAATTGAACAAGAAACCATATTTATGCGTGCATTTGTTACAGTGGAACTTCAGCTACAGCAGATCCAGCAGGATCGGCGAATGGAGGACACGGTGGCTCATGTTCTGGTGGCGGGGATGATTCAATGAAAACTGTGCTCGAGAAAATCGAGAGCTTGATGGATGCTGTGAAGAACATTGATTCCAGCATAGACAAAATGGAAACCTTGGTAGGTTTTATTATGTCAAGTGATAACCATAAAAATATGCCTTGTGTAATACAGACGCAAAAGTTTGAGTTAAATTAATCCAAACTCTATTTTCAGGTACAAAGCACAATGATTGATGAGCGAGTATATAAGTGTATTTCCGCTATCAGCAATGGAAATCAAACCCAGGCGCTCAAATACTGGAAACAAATCCTCCGCTATTTGAGCACACCCCAGAAACAGGCTGCAATACTGAACAAGCTAATTCAAGATGCCTACGGTGGAAATGAGGAGCACATTCTGCCCGTGATTCAGTTTATCGACCATACCACCCACTACTACGGATACCACACGCTATTCAAAGAGCTGCCAAAACACAACCATCTTTATAAAAATACTGCCGTTTTTACATTAGGTCATTTTGTTAAGAAATCCTGTGGGCAAAATTCTGCCCTTTATAAAAGTCTCCCGGGTGCTGTTCAATCTGTCTTTGCAGATTTCTTTACTCTCCAAAACAAGCACAATAAAGGTTACCTGTACTATGCGAAGAGGTGCGGAATTGCATGCAATTGCAAACCAGTAAAATATATTGAGCTTTACTCTAAAAATATATTTCTTAATGAAATTCTGGTTTGTTGGTTTGCCAGGTGTGTTGCAAAACACTACCATCACTGCCTCGATGTACTTACGAAAAGAATTGATCCTTATGTTTTGGATGGAATGGGTAATGACTCAGAAGAGAAAAAGAGGTACCATCTGGAAGCTCAACGCGACAGATTCAACGGTGACCCAGTTTTTTATCCTGAACCATGACAAGTATTGGACCTACCGTCTCCAGGACTTGAACAACTCCCCACGTTTCAAGATGGAAGAGGCAAGATGGATAATAATAATAATAATAATAATAATATAATATGATTATTGGTGCGTATTAATGCATGAAGTATTGTAGGCCGGAAGTAATGCGGAAGTTGAGCAAGCTCATTTCAAACTAAAACTGCATACCGACGATGAGATTATGATTCAAGTACGTGATAGCGATGACTTCCTGGAAGAAGAAGACTTTAAATCAGACAAAGCAGAAGTGCGACTTCACTCATTCCATCAAGCCGATGGCATCCCAGACTCCCCTCGAATGTTTTGGCTAGTGAGTCCAGTGTCAACGTCCACGGATTCTACTATCGAGCCAGAAAGTTGCAATATTGACCTGGCTGCAGTTCCTTCAGCTAATGGAAATGGGAACGGTAACAGCAAGTAAGAGGGAATTGGGTACATAGACATTATAAAACCTTGAATTATTTGTCTGATACATTGATATATTTGTTTGTTGTCTGCAAAAAATCGTCCTGATTAAGAACACCATTTGTATATGACGAACTCCAGAAAAAGAACTTAAAAACTTGTTAGCGGACTTTTGTATATGAATTATATAAGAACGATAATAATATGATAATTGACTACAAGTACACTTGATCCTCTAGATTGAAGATAATTGAAGTTAATTAAGACTTCTCGTATTTCATATTTTCAGACTAAGTTTATGCGTTCAATTTTGGATGTTTATTTATGGTAGCTTGTATTTGTTGTAATGAAGGATTTTTTTCTGGGTCGGCATCTCTGATTGGTTATTCTTGAGTTTGATTAGCACATTTAGTTGGGTTTATGGTTGCGGCGCATTGAATTTTAAACTCGCTCGATGTATTTATATATTGCAAACGATAGGATCTGTTTTATAATAATAAATATTATAATGTGAAAGTAATTTAGTGCTAGTAAGAATGAAAATGCAATATGTATTATAGCAAGCAATGATTTCTTTCAAGATGGAAGGACGGATAGATTTTGAGATTTCTCTTCGTTTATTTTCCAACGAAGTTTGATACGCTTTGTGAGTTTGGGGAAACATGGGACTGATTCCGATCCGAAGCAACATTTTTTTACGTCAAGAGATTAATGTTGTGTATGATGGTGTTAACACTGAATTGAAAATGTCGATGAAATCATTATAAGGAAAATAATAAGCCTTCTCATTGATAAATATAGATTACATTACAGCGTAGACAACAAATAACATGCTTACTACCAATTCCACTTTCAACATGTAACGAACAGGTTGAGCATCTTTTAACGAAACTGCCATGTATAATAGAAACGTAACAAAAATAGAAGTGTAAATAAATAAAGTACGCAACGAAATGTTTTGTGTGCAAACTTTTTGTCCATTTCAGGTAAACTGGATGATTTATTATATTGAAAAAATGCCTACATACGTACTATAAATATAAATTTAATTATGTCCCAAAGAACACGATTGTTGAATTTTGAAGAGTCTGCTCTATGTCACGGTTTTTCATTATCGTCAATAGTCGCCGTGATGTGTTATTCCATGTGAATATCTTCGCGTGATTGGGCGAGCATCATTTCGCATGAGAGTTTGGACGCTTCTTTCCAGTTCGCTGATCTGTGACCTAACCTGTTGATTCACGACACACAAAAAGGATGTGATGAATTGAGTTATCGACTACTCGGGGCTGTACCTTACCGCTCGGAAAAAGAGACAGCTTTTCGCATTCTCATCCTCAGCATTCGGACAATCCTTTACTCCGTTGCATAACTGAAAATCTGCACCAAATTAGAAATCAATGACTGATAAAAAAATCTTTTTTAATCAGTCAAAACTGACGAACCATCAATGCAGACGAACTTGTGATCCCGCGTGCTTGATGAGCAATAGAACTTTTTGAATCCGTCTCCACTTTCAGGACATTCTTGAAAGAAAAATAGTTTTGTATTTTAAATTTTTGGAAAGCCATATTGCAAAAAAAAAAAAAAAAAAAAAAAAAAAATTGTGGGAGGCATTTGTACCTCCAACATTATTGAAAAAGAAACGAATGCCTCCGTGCACTGCATTAAAGTGTTCCGGAATACGCTTTTGTTCGAATTTGGTAATTTCGTTTCCTTCTGAAACTTGCTCGAATGGAAGGATTCTATAGGCCGATGTAGTAAGAAACAAGTACGGAACAAACAGAATGGCGGAAAGTCGATTTGGAAATGCCATGATTTTATTTTAATAAACTGGATAAGACCAAAGCCACCTCGATTTCGAAAATCTCATGTAGCCCCTATGCAGGTAATGTGAACTTGCACAAGACAAACTTTCAACCTTCGATGAGCCAGGGCTTTTGGTTGTTGGTCGAACGCAAAAGGGTGATTACAAGCCAACCTGGCGAAGCTAGCAAATATATACAGACATTTTTCAACCTGTTGAAAGGCAAATGAAGTAACAGATTTCTTGCTCTTTACCTACGTGTTTGATACGTCAACCTGGAAAAAGTGAAAGCTGTCGTACACGCAGATGTGGAGAAAGCATGTTGAACTTCTTAATCTCGTTTTCACGCATGCAATGCTATGGACGTTGGGGTAAACACTGAGAAATTGCCGTTGATATCATTCAAGACATATCTGGATCGTTTGCTTGGACTGTTTTCTCTGGATACATTTCTATTATAGCTATATAGCAATGTAAACATGCTACAATCTTAGTGCTTTGTTTACTAAAGTTTACGACATTATATGATATACTACAAATAGCCCAACAAGTTGATGAAACAGTTTCCGTTTCAAATATTGGTCCATAGTTTGTGACAATCGTGCAAACAGGTGTTCCGGAATTTATTTTAGAACATGCTGCCTATAAATAACGATGCATATTTTCGAATTTGTATGAGAAGATGTTTTTATAATTTCAAAGTGAACTGCGTAACGAAATGCCTCACAGAAAGTTTGGAACATTTAAAAGTACATGTGATTACTTGCCTTGACGTACCGCATTTATAAATATTTTGGAAATAATTGAACTTGTGACGTTATTTACGGAGAACCTGTGTCAACTAATGGCCATACGAGACAAACTGTGCGTGGTTGAATGTGGACATTCTTTTGACTGCTTTTCACTTGAAATATCGCCGAGGACAAGAAGATCTGAAAGGGCCAGATTATTGTTATATTGACGCAAATTCAACACATTAGATGTTCATGAATAGTTCCTCAGAAGCAAAAACTAAACGAATTCAAAAATAACTAAATATATGATTAACGGGTACTAGTTTCAGAAGAAGTGTTTGAGATCCATAAATAGATGACTTTATTGAAGGGGAAAATTAGATGAGTACAATGAAGATCTGGCGAAAGTATTTTTGTCGCATTATCACGAGTAATTCTCAACACCAAGAGCTTCAAAAACACACACGCTTGCTTAGTTATAAATGGGTTTGGGCATCCATGTAGAATAATGCACATTTATACAAAGAACATTGAATCTTGAGATTTGTTCAAAGGAAACAGGAAACCATATTCAGAAAATTCTGAGCTTTAGCTCCCAATGCTGTATATCCATTAGAATGTATATCCTCTTGATATTTTGGCCAGTTCCCTTTTACATCGTGCATATATCGCTGTGATTCCATAAACTATTGTACGATTCTATGCTATGCTGCCGAGTCCTTTTGCAACTCTGTTTAAATTTACATATGTGATCGTTACAAAAAAGTAAACAAATTTTTCTGTGGATAGTCGGAAAAGGCGTCATAAATAAGTTTTACAAGTACATAAATAATACAGTGCAATCGCAGTAAAATTAAGCTCATTTCAAATAACCAATCAATCACACCATTACGTATCTTTTTGATCTTTGTATCAAAGAGCTGGAGTTGTATAAACGATCATTTAGGAAGTATAAGCTTGAATATCTTCGAGTTAATCAATCGTAATGAGAAAATGTTTTGATCCTTTGTAGCAATATGAAGACAACCAGCCTCGATCGATTGAATTAATTTAATTTTCAAGGATTCTTTAGGCTTTTTCCATAGCCTGAGAGTCGGCTCCTTCCTCCCCATCCTGACGTATAGTTTTAGGTCGCGTCCATTTGATTAGTGTTTCCGGTGATCGATATAGAAATATTAGCTTCGCGAATAAGTCCTCTTCAAGAGCAAGCTCTCCGCTTTCCCTCACTAAATATATGTCAAGGCAGAGCTATATAGAAAAATATTAAATATTATTGGAATACATGGGAATGAAGTAACTTAAATATAAGACACTCCAACTTTTGAATGCATCCGTTTCATCTTAGACATCATTAAACTTCTTCAAATCCTAAGGCAATTCGTACTTGCTATCAAAAAGTGAGCTTTCCTTTAAAGCGAAAACTAGCATGATTACCTGCAAAATCCTGTCAACATTTGGCATGTCATCGAACATGATAAGAAATGAGATTCCGGCAAAGTAACTTCGAACAAATTTGCTGGCGACGAGGACCAGAGTTGTGTATAGTCCAACGATGCTGCATGAAATATAAGGTGCAAATTAGAACAAACCTCGAGAAATAGTACAATCGTATTGACGAAGTAATAGTGTCCCAATAAATTGCTTTGGCTATAAATGTTTCCAGAAATATTCATAATAATGTCAACACTAACGGGTGAAATCGATATGCACGGATTTTCTTCTATTGGTGGACCCTAATGTTTTAAATTTACTTGTTCTCCTCCGTCCTACTGTAACACAGAGACTGTTTCGGAGGAACAGCTATTATTTCCCATAATGATACAATAATGTACAGTCAACTGTACTGGGCTCACGTAACGATCAAGATCGTATTGAAATCGTACATAAGTTATTATATTGTAATTTAAGCCCCAAACCACCAGAAAATTATCACTGTCAACCTTTGATATTCCATCTAAACATTTGGGCTCGCATGATCAACCAACATTTCGAAAGCTAGATTAAAATTATCATTCATTACTATTGCACTTACCCTCCACCAGATATGAAACTAAGCGTTGGTGGGAACGCCTTTTCATTGAATGTATACAAGTTTAAGTGCTGACAGTCATCTCCTTCAGGCAAATCCTGTATTTTTTCATCTTTATTTTTGAATTCTTGGCAGTCTTCTTCGATAATCCACCAGTCTTGACTAGTTATTTGACCAGAAGCCGGAGTTTTCAATGTCATTGTCAGATTTCGTAGTACAGAGACTTTGTCGGTACGGCCTTTATTTTTCCTTGGAGTAAACCGCCAACGCATGTCTATCAGACCTATATTGACGGATTATGATAAGATGTCGAAATAAAAATTTCTAAAACATGGTAATCTCAGTCTAATCCACAGATGACATAATGTATAATATGTACGCTCCCGCTAATAGAACATATACCTTGATTTAAATCATTGGCAACTTCTGCTTTCCCATTATTCTTAATTTTAAGGAATTTTGGGAAAATCGACAGAATTTTTACGGGCTTTGTCTGAGTTCCATTGATCATGTTCATCAAATACTCGCGATTCTCATCTCCTGGAACAAGCTCTATGTCAGCTCCTTTCCCTGTAGCAATTGGTTGTACTGTTGGAGGATTACTAGTTTCACGGGTTACCGACCATGCTATCCTAACACTGATGTTATTCTCTACAAGACGAGATAAATGACAATGTCTCATTGAGAAACCGCGACTTCAATTGTAGGAAAACGGGAATGACGCATAAAATCAACTCACTTGACTGTAGCTCTTCGATAAGTTTATCTTTGGCTGGTGGGGATATGCCCCACACAGATGAAGAGTTTCCATTCAACCGAGCCACGTAAACATCTTCATATTCGTAATTACTTAGAAAGTTCTGGCCGAGTTTGTCTTTGCGGTAGGCATAATTAAATTGGTTCCAATCGGTGCCGTCAAACCTACAATAACATGCTTCTTTTAGTATCTGAAAGTGACTGGTTTTGAATGGTTACGTCTGAGATTTTCATTGAAATTAGTCTTGGAAGAAAGCTGACAAGTTAGTGACTATCTGTTAGTGACTTCATGAAAAGGTAAAATATACATTGCTCTTACGGAATTAAAGCGCTCCTTTGTGCTGACATTGTATAAATGGGCTGATAGCTGCCAATAGAAATCTCAAGCGAAACATCCACGGGACTATTTGGCAAACCCACAGTATTACCCAAAGCAAACAAAACAAGTGGGAACCATATAATCGCTATGATGGAGAATAACGAGCTGCCACCGATTGTGTATTTGTTCATTCTCTGCTTCGGCAACCCACGTCCCTGTGGGTATTCATTTTCTGCACGTCTTTGACACTGTCATTTTACACAGAAAATTTAGCGTCATATTATTATTACAGTAGTGTCAAAAAGCGAAACGTCATTTGCAAGTGTAACAAAAAAGACTACTATAAAAATTATTTGTTAGTGTGACTTTAATATGTAGTCCTCGTAGGCGAAAGAATTACGTTCATTTCCCTTAGCAGTTCACATGTACGGGTTTTACTTTCTTTTGGGAACAGATTAAAACGATAATAGAAAAGAAACTGTACCTTTAATTGAAAAATATGAGCAAAAATGTCTTCCAATTTCAGCCAGTCTGACAAAGTCATACTTGTATCTGTCCATATCCAATCCATAAGGGCTCTTAGCTCAAAGAGAAATGGTACACCCATGAAACTATGAAGAGCACACAATAATACACAAATTAAAATGAAAACATTTCTGTCGCTATTCACCTGCTGCTTGTTCGTGCCTTTTTTACTGTATTATATTACATCATCACATATTATCAGAGTTTTCATGTAGCGAGTAGTTTTCTATGAATAATTCTCTAATTTTACGTTAGTACACGTGAAAATGTCATTCATTTCAATGTAGTTATACTTTAGGGCTTACCCTTTGAATAGGAACATGTTGACATAGTTGTATTTCTTGCAGAGAAAGTTGCCAAGAATCCTTGTAGGGTACTCCAGACCGGATTTGGTACGCAGAGAAAAGGAGGTACACACATTTCACCATGTACCACATTTGGGGTGGAAGATTTGCATTGAAGTCTCTGTGGAGTAATCAAAAAACCTGCATTGTTCACACAAATTCTTCAATCCGAACGGAAGTTTCATTACTACGAAACTTTTGCAAATGAATGGAAATGATAAACGAAAATGTGCAAAAAGAAGCATTTCAAACTTAATATAACGCCTAAGTAGACTGAAACCATCTGCAACCGTATTGAACAAATATGCATAATGGAAGTTATTTAGATAGAAATAGAAATATATACTTATTTTTGTACCTTTCGGTGACGGATGGGAGTATAAAAAACATTGCAATGTGAACAAGGGTGACGAGGGCAATTTGGAAGAAAAATTTTCCCATTATGTCTTTCCGTAAGTATAAGGCTCGATCTATGACTATCAAGCCAAATTGTAAAATAACCATTACGAGGAAAGGTACTGGCACTTTGTTCTCCTCCAGGTAAGAGGACACATCGCCTTGCTGGGACTAAAAATAGAAGCGAGGAGGAACGTTAAACAATAGAAGTAAAGTTATACCATTTACAAACCTAATTAAGTCATGCGAAAGAATTGTATTGCTTCACTTTAGTACAAAAATAGAAAAAAATGGTGTTAGTGGAATTACCCCGAAGGATGCAAAACCAAAGATGACGACAAGGAAATTGAAAAAGTCGCACATGAACATGTATGAGTAGACGTCGACTTTCACTTTGTACTCCAATTTTAGAATTTGATTGAAGAATATTTTGATGGATGATAAATACTTGAGAACACTAGGAGAAAAGACATCAAAGGAAATGATTATGCGCGACAAAATCAAGAGAAAAAAGTTTTAAAATTGAGTTTTTTCCACCCAGCATTCGTTTATAATGGACGACATGTATGTCCAAATGACTTGAGTAATTGAGTGGGAGAAAGTGTTTCGCAACACCTTTTGATCCCTGGGTATTATTTTCTAGTTAAAATTAGCCGGTAGAGCATACCATAGTTTTAAGAATTGCGGACCATACTGGAAGCTCTCGTACACTTGCCACTGCTCCCAAACCTGAGCACATAAGCCATCGTGCTCTTGAGAGGATTCATCAATTTGATCAGACTCGACCTCCCCAGCTTCGTCATTTTCTTCCTTTTCTTGGCGTAGGGATATCGTATCATCACGTTTCAATGAGGTATCCTCTGTTGACTTTGTTGAGTCATGACTAGATTTTGGAAATGTCTCAGCACTCCCCCCAGCAGATCCTTTATTCTTCCACAAGCCCAGAGATTTCAACATGAATCTTTCCGCAAACAAAAAGAAAGCAAACTTTCACTTTCATTTGATCTTTGACAATAGAAATCTCCCCCCAGCAGATCCTTTATTCTTCCACAAGCCCAGAGATTTCAACATGAATCTTTCCGCAAACAAAAAGAAAGCAAACTTTCACTTTCATTTGATCTTTGACAATAAAAAATATCACTGGCAGGGAAATGGCTGAGATTCCCCTCCCGTGAGTTTAAATATATGATGCTTCTTTATTCGTAAACATCAACATTATGCTGTTTGCATTTGTTGACCAATATAGATAGACAAAATATTATACGTACCTGTGAAAAAACACGACCATCAATAATATCACGTCGAACATTGCATACTTCTCCTGTTTTTCAATCCCCAAAATTTTGGGTGGCCAAAATGGCTTCGTATTCAGNCAATCCCCAAAATTTTGGGTGGCCAAAATGGCTTCGTATTCAGATTTTTGCTCTTTTCATTCCACGGGAAAAAGTCAAATTGGAAAAGATATTTAATGACTACCATAGCCTGTATAACAAACATAATCAAAACAAGATTTTTTTTAAATTTCCGAATATAAATGATATTGTCACTGGAATTGGGAAAAGGGTAGTTGGAAGTTAACAAAGATAGATAATACAGTAGAAAGGATTAAAACAGGTTTACCTCTGTGTAGGCTATAATAGTGACCCAAAATGTTTTAGTAGGTCTTGGAACTGACAATGTTCCCCATAATAAAACCATCAAGGGTAATGGCAGAGAAAGCAAGCTGGCAGATCTTGATTTGGTTGAGAAATACGACAAAGTAGCACACGAGATCGGAGTGAGATATGATCACGTACCAAACGGACACGATGAAACAGATGAAGGGCCCATATCTGTCGTCCTCATCAATGTCGGAACAACTGTCAAAACAATGGAACAAATATGTTTGATGAAATAAAACCAACAAAAGACGCTTCCAGGAAATGGTTGAATTGAAATGACCACTACAACAATGCAATTTCCTATCCAGTAATTGAGTTATTGTGGGTTTTCGAGTGTGTTGGTTTGGTTTTTATATAGTAAAAACCGCATATTGATAGAAAATGACGAACGAAATGAAACCATCAAATTCTTAAAAAAAGGAGCGCATTACCTTCCTTTAAACTCTTCAATATCTTTTACTGGTGATGGTTTTTCAATAACTGTATTCAGATCATCTTTGCTGCCCACGTCAATGGATCCTCTCGATTCATCCTCAAAGCTGAGCTCCACTTCAGGTTGCTTTGGAGGAATGATAGGCTCATGGAAATTTTGTTGCAATTGATCCAATTCTTGCTCCTTTCATGAAACGTTATAAAAGCTTATGTAATATGTTTCTATTCACCCAAAAGCTTTCATTTAGAATCAAAGCGGAAATATATGTAAGACATCCTTCTTGTATTATTAAGCAAAGGGATACCTTCAAAAGTAGTTTTTCCTTTGCTAAACATTTAGAAACGTGACGGTAATCCTTAGAGAATTTATTCAGCCAGGTTGTTGCACTGACCATAAGACTTTCTAGAATTGCCCACCCGAACCGAATGTATCCTATAATCCTTCTCATAATCGTTGGTGAGGGAGTAGGTCGTGATGTCTGTTCTTCTGTAATATCTTCATCGGATTCTGCAGGAGTTGGGGGTGGAGGCTCGTCCCCAGCGTGTCCAGCGTAATATGAGTAATCCTCTCCACCTGCTAACGGGGCATCGTGATCCGCAGTGGATCTCTACAATGAGTTCCAAGAAGTATTGTATTCAAAACGATTCTCGTGAAACATGAATTGCTTTTGGCATTTGAAGATAAGCTTGTAACCTTTCTCTGTGTAGTTCCTGTACTTTTACGCGACATTTTTCTCCTGCTTCTTTTTCTTATTAAGGAACCTCCTGCAGCTCCTGGTGTTTGACTTAAACTTTCTGTAATACTGCCGCATTCTCGGACTTCACTAGATCGTCTGGCTAGTCGGGCCATCTCAGTGGCAGATTCCACATCACTTTTTAGAGCAGAGCTCATAAGCTGAAAGTAAATACCATAAGTAAAAGCATTCCTTTGTTGAATTGTTATAGAAAATGCACCTCGCTCAATGTAAACCCAGCAGGGCGGTCATCACTGTCTTCATCTTCTTCTGTAATAGAGTCAATCATCGCCATATCGTCATCCTCAATCTCTTCAAACATATAATAGTCCCCGGAACGGATTGCTAGATAAAGAAATAATGTCATTTATAACCTCTGTGACCGCCAATACTTTGAACACCAAAAAACACGTGAACAATTTGTAACTAAAATTGATATGAAGGATACACTATGCTATAACTGTCAGAATCTATGTTACATGCAAAATCATAAGAAAATAGAGCAACTCTATTAAAGATTCTATTTTCATGCTTCTGCATTCCAAACCAACAATTTTTCAAAAAATTAAATCATGCATTTTCGCATGGGTTTGAAAGTTATAACTACAAAACTATAAACTAAAACCAATTTAAATGAAATTGATGAACAAGATAAGACTACTTCAAAAAGTAAAAAGTATTGAGCATTCCAGTACATGTGTGATGGGACAATGCAGGTGAGTGAAGAACAGGATAGTAGCTTCTTGATGGAGGTTCTGTCTGTACTCCAATCGCACTACTTTTCCCTCTATCGCCACCCAAACCATTTATTGAATAGCGATGGCCCTCTGGAGGAGGGGAAAATACAGGAAAACTTTCATCAGACGGGGAAAGAGGTAAATGGGGAGGATGGAGTAAGGAATCTCGGGGGTGGCGACCGTATGGGGGCTCAAAAAAGCCGTCGACAGAAATGGTCATTGCAGCAGACGACGGGGTTGGCGTGGGCCCACTTGTGATGGAGATCTGAACAGCTAAAGGAGCTCTAGGAGAGGAGGGCTCGTCGTCTTCCGGCTGCTCAGCAATTTCGTCCATCGAAATCGGCGAAGAGGCCATAGAGGAAACAGGATCCATTCTTGTAGTTCCTTCGGAGGGAATAGGACGATATTGTGGTAGTTTTGAAAATATACACAAAACAAGACAATCCAAAAGGGCTCATAGTCATATTGTACTCAAAAACATTCCAAGATGCAAGTTGGTTATGTCAATAGTCCGAATGTCTTGGTAAACTACAAATGCTTTACGATGCACTACATCTAAATTTATGTTATCACTATCATATCATGTCCCCACACAGTCTCACAAGCACATATCTTGTCCTTCACATTAGAAGGCTAAACGAAGTAAGGATAAACCCAGTACCATTCCGCATATACTAAATCAAATCATTCAATTTTCAACCCCAGGCAAAAATTAAAGTTTTCAAGATTTTAACTTGAGTTTTTCTCGCATTACAAATCTGATCTACAGATCTAGCTACCAATTAAAGGCATTCACACCAAGTTAGAATACCTACCTTAAGTAAGACTCAGCGATCACCATTAATTTAGCATTTTACAGTGTCAAAAGTGTTATATCTCTCACACACCAAATAATTTTTCATGATTTTAGATAAACCCATGTATTTACACGCATGTCAATTTCCACACAGTTTTTGTGTGTGTTAAGGAATACATACCGTCAAAGTGGTTCTGGGGTCCTTTTTGTCGTCGATGATGCGTTGCTTTGATTCTATCCATTTTCATTTTAATCTTCTCTAAAACGTCTTTCTCCTCTTCTTCTTGTTGACGAATTTGCTTTTGCATGAGCTCCTCTATAAGCTCGGCCCCTCTGCAGTAAATATAAGTATGACATTAAAAAATAAAAGACAATTGAAGACCGTTTTCCTAATATTTACCTTGATGCTAGTAAAGCTTGAACTTCTGTTTCCCCACGTATGTGGAAGAAATAAAAGCTGTTAAAAATACGTCTTTGAAAAAGTAAAAATGCAAATGTGATCCCATCCCAGACGAGACCTGCTTCATCATGAGGAACCTCACAGTGGGTGATGGCACCGCCCTCTTCAATAGCAAAATAAACATCATAGATATAGTCGATGAGAACTGAAGTCCATATAATTATTTTTAGAACTGTACCTGGACTAGCGCCTCTAAACTTATTTAGGCACGCTATTCCAAAAAGTTGAACCAGCCAACAAAATTGATATTGTAATTGGGATATAAATATACAACCGAAAAGCTGGAGCACTGACTTGAAGCATATCACAAACACGTTGTATGCCAACAGGTAATTCCATCTGTAATTTGAGAAAGGAAGTTTTTATTTCCTGTGCAAGCCGTATTGTATATCTCTACACAAGTCATATCGCACACTAACCGCTTGATGATGGACTTTTTTGTTCGCAAATAAAACTCGTTTCCCTCCCACAGGAAAATGAATGACCCGACTAGATATCCCAGAGCAAAAAAGTTTACACGATTTGTACCGGTCAGAAATATTATTGCTAAAGTTTATCCAGTAAAAGGACAGAAATATGCACTTTTTGATTATATCTAATGGAGTTCTGCGTAAAAAACAAAACCAATCCAAAGTTAATGCTTTGATGTTTTTTGACATCTTTGAAATCTTTCATATGAAATTTGTCGCAGATATACCTCGATGAAGTAAGAAAGTCAGGGGTAGGGTTGAGGTTTGGGGTAATTGACGCTTCAACCACTTCTTCGTTACTTCCTCCAGGCAGATCCTCTGGAGGCGTGTAATGTTCTTTTAAAAAGACAAGTCTTTGCTGACATGCAAAGAGCAGAAGGATAAAATCCGCTATTTGAGAAAAAAAAATCATACATCCCTCGATCTAAAACGTTCCCAGTGTAGGGAACATGAAAGATTTTTCTTGGATCAAGAAAAACTTACGTATAAGTCTTGAAGCTTGAGGAGGATCGGTTTCATCAGGAAGATACAACCAAGTTTTAAGTTCAATACTCCATGATATCCACGGGTATTCTAGAAATTCAAAGCGTTATTGGTAATAAAATTACAAGTTTTTATAGTGCATCAGCGACAACATAGACAAATCGTCCACTAACCAGCACACAAAAATGGAGGAAGTCCGACACAAAAAATGTACTGTATTGGTAAGAAGAAAGCAATAAATATTATGAACGGAAGCCAAACCGTGGCTAGCTTTCCTCGCTTCATGTAAAACATCGGAATAAGCCAAAACGAGTAAAGAACTGAAAAGATGTCCAGTCGAGTCCCAATGACTGCCACAAGAGTGATTAATGTGATCTGAAAAAGAAGCAAATAATTTAATAATGCGTAATGACAAATGTATTTTGTCATGTGAAGACGGTTTTTGTAACATTTGGCACATGAACGAATTATTGTATTTTTAGCATGTATCGCTTCCAATGACGTGTAACAGACCTCAACTCCAAATTTGTAAAAGCCGTAATTGAAGAGAAACTTGATGCACTGAATCAAGGACAAATCAGCATCCTTTCGTCGTATATCGTCAAACAGGATTCCTGCGTCAGGTTCTGGGCTCTGATTTACGAAGCGATGATACTTTTGCCGGATTTGTACAACGGCCTGTACGGTCAATACTAATATCATGCCTGGAATAGTTGTAATATTTTTTTACCAACTACGAATAAGTTTATGAATGATCCTGAACGTAATTTAACCGAATGTAGTACCTATATACTCCTTAAGCAAATGCGGCAAGTTGCTTCCTCCATCTATTTTTTGAAGTCCTAACCACTCCGCATCATTTCTCGTCACATTCCATTCTGTACAGTTGTCATTCCAGTAGTCATGCGAGATGTAGTCAATTTGGTAAATCATTTTTACAAGAAGAAGGAACGAGATGAATATGGAGCATAGGTGCATCATGGCCCTTTGTGCGGCTGCTTGAAACACAACTCCCCCAATTACTCCCAAAAATAGAAGAAAATGTAACGCACATTTCTGCAATCAGATAAGTAACACTTATCAGTATAGTGCAAGACCATCTAAATATAGCTCTAAGTACCACAACAATCATTATATTGTAGACGCACATCAAAAACCGTTAAAGCCAGTGCGGAGAATAGTACAATTTTGATAATATGGATCTCGAGACTTCTCCATGATATTTCAGAGACGATCACATAAATTTCTCCGACTTGTTTGATAAGCCGTGTTCCGTAATACTTGACGGTTCGAACGAGATTCTTAAAGTTAAATTCATCAATTAGGTTAGGTGGTTTTTCAGTGTCATCGTCAACCAATGGTTCATTAGTTATTGCTGGGACTCTGTGGGACCTATACACATACAAAATTATCATAAAAAATCACTTCACTAATCATATTCTCATGCTACGTCTTCACTCTCTTACGGTCGCTTGAACTCTGAAAGTTTTAGAAAGTCACGATGAAAATAATGAAGCTGCACCGCGGTAATGACCACAAAGAAGGTTGGAGTCAACAGGCGAACAAATAAAGATCCCGTGTCAAACTTCTCAAGTCCAATGTCTTTTTGTCTAATACAAAACATAACCATTCCATTAATTCAGTTCATTTAAAAGAAATTCGTCAAAATTGCTAATTTTAGTTTCTTCAAGCGAGATCGCTTACAGTTGATCTGGTATCCCAGTGTAGTTGGACAGGTAGGCTGGAATATCCTCAAACTGATATGTGTAAATTAAGACAAGTACCAGCATTGAGTAGACAATAACGGTGAGCCAAAACCCGTACATCATTTTTCTCCATGCGCCATACGAAAGCTAAAAACAAAGCAACAGAAAATTACATCACAGATAGGAATTATGAATCGATTCTAGTCACGACACAAGTTTTTATCTTTTTCATGCTCTATGGCATAACCCTAGCATATAATTTTGAATGTGAACTTGATACATTTACGGGAAAGTAGTATTGTTGTGCGGCGTATGAAAAACATAAACTAGTCAAATTTAATAGACCACAAACCTGGAAGGTCAGTATAAAAATGAGAAATAAGGCCATGTATACTATCCGATAGAGAACAACTTTCTCCCCTCCCAGACCAATGACAAAAAGCATGATGGCTACAACCCAAATCCAAAATTTAGTAAGAACGTCTTTGATAAAGTTGCCAATGTCTGTCATAAATGTTGGCTTAGGCGGTTCTTCTTTTCCACGCGCTTGGAGTTCTGCAAGAAAAGTGAAAGTAGTTCACAAATAACAAACGATTTTGTTTTATAGAGATATCTATCAAAGAAGAAAGCATCGGGGTAAGTTGACACATGTAAATATTATTTGACTAAAATGAGCTGACTACAATTTTTCAAAAGTTGATTTATTGCAATCTGGGGGTTAATACCTGAAATGTGCGTACCCGTGGTTGTTGTTGACACTGTTATTCTAAACGACTCTTGAGCTGCATCTTCGATAATTGCGCGTCGGTTTTTCTTTTCCATTACGAATTGCCGCAGAGTTACCCAAAACATCAGTGTGTATAAGCTCTAAGACATCGTATTGATATTAATTGAAAATAACCCTTCATTGATGCATGCAAGATTGATATTTAATAGAAGTAACCAATTAATTACTCATACTTTGACTAGAATCGGATGAAAGGAAAGCTCGTCATCTGACGGTTTCACGAGTCCAATCTCGGCGAGGTTCACTCCATCAACGTTTTGAGGTAGCTCATTATCAGTCAAATTAAGGCTGTAAATGTACTGTATAAAGAGTAACGCTTCAGCATAGATTACCAAGCCCGGGGAGGAGACGAGCATTGCTCTCCTTTGATTTGGAAACATCCATAGTACACAGGCCCATAGTAGAAGAATGAAAGTCAGCCAACTGTGATATGTAATACTCCAAGCCTAGGAAAGTGAACATGACATATCTCTGTATATATCTCATCAGTCATCTTACATTAAAGAAACAACATTTCAGATATGATATAATTTTTATCAACATAAGTATCGCATCCATGCCCAAAGAAGCCAACTTGTTGGCCTTTACTGACTCACTCTCCCTTTCATTCGCCAACCTATTTTTTTGTCAGCATTCTAGAACGGAAGTTACACTAAGAAGCATGTAAAATTGCTTTCAGAGAAAATTGAATTGTCGGATGTGATCGCATAATGTGACGATATCATTCTACGACCGAGTAGAAATGTGCCGTAAATGGTCTCTCCAACTTTTTTGTTGCCTAAAAAAAATATGCTCTGAAGCAAGTTTCATCCAAACGGCCCACCGTACTCTGGAACACCAGTTTAATCTGCGCCTGGTCTTATCGTGAGTGAGTAACAGACATCTGGACTTGTGAACTTACCATCATGATAATGTTTGTACAAATGTAGGACGATTTGATGAGAAGGTCAAAGACACTGAGTAATCCAGTTAGCAACAATGAGTAACCGTCATACTCATACGAATCCCCTGTCTCGTCTGTGAAAAGAAAACAAGCGCTTTTCGTAATGCGTGAATTTTCTTTGTTTCTGGAAGCAAGTTTTCAAGGGTGGGTAGTTAAGAGTATAGAAAATGGCATTTCCTATTATATACGAGACACACCTATAGGAGGAGCTCCCTCTATAGCATTGCTTGAGTCTCTAGACGTTATTGAGGGACCTCGAGGCATACTTCCAGGAGACGTAAGACCACCATCTTCGCCTGAGAAGCTTCTCCCACTTGAGCCATATCTTCCTCTTGATGTACTCATAGTCATAAGCTGAAATGTGTTCAAGTGACATTTTAGAATGTCATTATACTATTGTGAAATTATCTCGTGCAAATTAACAGCAGAAAAAGTAACAGATTAAAACAAGAACCTCTATGTACTTACACCGCGCCACACAAGAAGCTTAAGAGAAAAAGAGAAAGAAGGTTTTGGTAGAAAGCATGCACTTATTCACACCATATTTTGTTAAACATCAAAAGCTACATGTAACGAAGCATTTTTTAATGAAATTTAAAGTAGCTAAATTTTGGCTGAGCATACTTTAAAAGTACAGAGCGAAAAACGTCGTTATAGGTCTGTTCCACATAGATTTTGTATTTTCACAACCATGAGCATGTCTACCGATAAAGGAATAACATCACATTACATTCCACCCTGTTGGCAAAACTTGTATTTCATTTTGAAGTTTTTTTTCCCAGTCATGCCTAATTAAACATTGTGGTTTACAGATTTTCTGCACAAATAGTATTGCAATGCCCCAGACATTCGACGTTTTACTAATGCTCAGAACATAGACAACACATTGACAAGACGGATACAAATAGCATGGTAATCTCATCTTGCATTAAACTGCGGACACATGAATAGAAGGTTATTGGGTCACAAAGAAAACTATATGCAACGTATATTATTAGCAAAGGCCCACACAAAAACTGTTCATTCACATTATTTCATCCGATAAAACGATGCAGTTAGCGTTTTTATGATGTCGTATATACAAAGAGTGAAATTTTGTTAAGTTACTGGTGTTGTTTCACTTTGGCTGTCAGCTCTCGTACGAAATACTACTTTTTGATCTGGTGCCACAATGCTCCCTTTGTAATCCTACACAGGCAATAAAATACATCACACATAAAGTAAGTGAGCTACTAAAACAGATAGTTTTGGGTGCTCTGTACTGCTGTAAGTGGTAACTATAAATGCTTGCCTTACGTCCTGTTCGAGTGAAAGTGAAACAGTAGACTGGAAAAGTCAAATTTCCACATGTGTACTTATTCCTAACCAAAAAGCAACGAGAAATTCTTTGCATTCCCAAGTTTACTTTTGCCTAAATGATTTATGGGTACAAACCTATCTATGACTATGCTGATAGTATTTGCTGAGCTTGGTGAGAAAAGGGGTTTCAATATCCCGTCATCGTTTGTTTCACGTATCGTTAGGTTTTCTTTCCGGATTTTCAATTTTTAATAAAAATCAATCAAGAAGAAGACAAGCTGAAAAATAATGCTTTCGTAGCTAAAGAGGCATGAAAATTGGCAGCCTCATCAAAGACGTTTTAGGCATTATTTCTGGTGCTGTATTTTGCAGATTTGCAACTAGCTTTTGCTTTAGATATGCATCAGATAAACACAATAAATTCTATTTTGAAATCAGAATAGACCTTATTATTTGATTAGTATTTAGTATGATGAATGCTGTTTTCTGATCATTATACACATAAAAAACTACGTGACATTACGTGCATTGGAACAAATAAATAGTAAAATACAAAGCTAAAAAAATAGTTAAATTGTGTCTGGTGAGGTACCATCCAACTTCTGTTTCTACATAAAAAGCTACTTGTACTTGAAATATTAATATTTAATTTTAGTAATCAAAGAAGGGGTCATTTGGTATTTACTCTACGTGTAGATCTCCCGTGTCGACGCACAGTTTGTCTCCGAGTGAGACGGGCCTTGGCACGAAAGTCGCCTAGACTCTCATGACGACTTCTTGACTTTCCTAAGATGGCATACTTTTCCTACGACGCACGTATAGAATTTTTCAGTTATAATTTACAATCAATGAACAATGTTTCTATCCTTTAATTTGTCATAAGTAGGCTAATCAATATGGGATGTCGTGTTAGAGTTGAAAGAAAGATTGTGATGTTGATTTGTCCGTAATTGTTTCAAAGCATGAAAACAGATAAGTTAGAAAAATTATGTGGCTGTTGGCTACACTCTGGCAGTTTGGTTAAGGCAAAACGCAAAATTCTCCCTGAGATTTACACAGCATTTATGTATGTTTCTTTGTTTGAATTGTTAAAAAGAGTTGAAGAACGTCATTTTCTAATTTATCAGCTTTTACTTACCTTATCGCTACTGAGAAGAGTCTTAGCCTCATATACGAGTAAATTGTACAGAATTAATAACGTAAATGGGTGAGCCCAGCTTGGCCATTTAAGACTCAAGTTGAATTCAGCATTTCTTGGATCTTCGTTACAATCCGTTTTAATTATTTGAACAAATCCCGCCAACCTGATTAACAGAATTACAGAATGCTTGTATATTTTCAATTGTTAAAAAGCTGCCTTCACTTAAAATTCTCATAAAGTGTACCTGGAAATTAATGACTCAGGCGCTAATACTTCCTGTACAAACTCTAATTGGTATGCAAAAAGGGCGGCGAAATGGACAGCTACGTAAAATGCGAGAATGGCATACAGCCAGGCAAACGCTTTGTTGTGAATGTTTACAGCTCCTGCAGCCCACGCAGTAGCTCCGGCGATAAAAACAATAAAATATACTCCGCTGGCTACTGAAGGTTGAAGGGACGAAGTGAAACAGAGGAACCCTAAAATCAAGTAACTCCCAACGGATGACAGCATTTTAGCGAAGCCATCAGCTTTTCCTCTATCGTTGACCTCTGGACCCGCTTGCGTTTTGCTGAGAAGGTTAGAGATAGAGATGTATACTAGGATCAAGCCAATCAATGCGGCAGCGTCTGGACCCAGCCAACGAATTACTTGAAACCAAGTTAAGTTGTTCACTTTGATAAGGCCTACGTGCCTTAGTACTTTCTCTAGGAGGGAGCCTAAGAAAAATCATTTTCACTTGAAGTATCGTTTCGCGTTAAGTTTCTATATCAAGTTGCCTCATCAAAATTGCATCGAAATGTTCTGCTTACAATTTTCTATGAAGTGCCCATATGGAGCCCATATCAGCAAAAACGTTTGGAATATAATCTGAGAGATAACTGTAAAAAATCCTACTAGTAACGAGAATCGTAAAAACCTCCCGGTATGTCCAGCTGCGGAAAATGGTTGTCAAAATACTTACTTATTTACTTACACACACACAGAATGCAAAGTTTATCAAAGTTTTATAAGTCGTTTAATGACTTTTATTACCTTTGAAGTTTTGTGAATTCGGACTTGGTACTAGCGGAAGATATAGAAAGAGGAGATAGTACAGGAATGCTAGTCCACATGGCCGAAAGATAATACCTAGACATAGATAGATTTAAAAATGTCATATAAGATGGGTTATCCACCTCATTGTCGCAGGGTTCATTCGCGTTTCCGGGTTTAGTGTAGGAATATATATTCCCACTTTGATATGCCTTTAATGGAACCCATTCGAATTCCCTCGAAAATTCCTGAACCTGAGAGAGCTGCAGTGTGCTTCTCACTTTTCTGTACCATTCAGATGGATTTCTCTCTCTGTATTTTTCTCTTTGCCACAGAAATCAGTGACCACAGAATCTTATCTTACATACATTTCATATGATGTGAGAATCTACATAACATTCCAATGGTATTAATGAATTAGTCATCCTGTAACTCCCTCAAGGCTCAATGTTATCTAGCCACATTTTTTACATGATTTCCCTTTCTCTTTCTTTTGATAATGGACTTTTATGACAAAACGTAGTATCTGCTCATAAATGGCAAACACGGCAATTTCCTTTTACTCATCCCTGCCTGACCGGAACCAGTCCCCATTTTATGATGCTTTCATTCATCTAATTCCTAACAAAAGGAAACTTTTATGTTGTTGCGCGTTTCCCATTTTAGTAGTATAGTGAACACTGCTCGTGCTTCCTATAGAAGGGCGTTCTATATATATGTATGGTGTACTAGATAAACTTGTCTGAGTTTTTCTCTGATCGCCATTGAAGAATACCTCGACGAAAAGAAAAAGACAGACAATATCCGGCTCAAAGTATAGATGTGCACAAAGTCATTATAATAATGGTTTGTTCTTTACAAGAGACTGGTGAGTAATCAGTATGTTTTTTATGGTAGATTGCCGGTTGATGATGGCCTCTTTTCCCTCCCTTTCACCGTTTTATGACATCAAAACTAGTGGAAATAATGGCGGCACCGTGTTTTTTAAAGCTGTCGCTTTCACTTCCCACCTATTATGCATTATATAATCCCTGTTGTTTCTGCAACACCGCTACAATATTGAGCGGAAGAACGCAATATTTTCAGTTTATTTCTAATATGATTGAAGCTTTTCTCCTGCCTGGGACGCATAAATGACAGCATAAAATCATGTCGGATTCGGATTACCTTTTTCCAGCTAATTAGGGGGGAAGGATGGAACCCGTAGCATGCTTTTGTGGACGACGCGTGTAATTTTTGGATAAAAAATGTTACGCCTAAATGAAGATCATTGATTTTCTAAATATTCATCTGCTTAAACTAATGTGATGTTTTGATGAGTCATTTTAAGTTTTTCTTTCAACTACTGCCTAAGTAGATGCGTTACTGGTACAGAAACGCTTATGGCTTAGTGAAAAGGAAAACCATTCAGGTTAGAATTGACGAGGTGGTTGAATTTAAGTGGTACTAAAATATTAGTTTGAATGTTGTGGGATGACTAAGCCATTTTATGAGTTTTAAGATGCTGATTTAAGAATGTCCTTGTCCTTGTGCACAACCGATAGAAGACGTATGAATTATGCTCAAGTAAACTATTAAGCGACACTTTTGAATTCGAATCCAGTCAAATGTCAAATCTTGTACTTTTTCCTTGAATATCACAAACGCGGACCTTTGGATGTTGGCCATTATGAAATCAAATATTCCAATGAGTATATTCATTTAGACGATTACATACATTTCATATGATGTGAGAATCTACATAACATTCCAATGGTATTAATGAATTAGTCATCCTGTAACTCCCTCAAGGCTCAATGTTATCTAGCCACATTTTTTACATGATTTCCC
>VICI01000476.1:0-37314 GCA_019593645.1 Akabosia matsudoensis | reverse complement strand
ATCGTTTTCAGCGAATCTTGCAGATCGTGTTTAAGCGAATCTTGCAGATATTTTTTAGCGAATCTTGCATATCGTTTTCAGCGAATCTTGCAGATCGTGTTTAAGCGAATCTTGTAGATCGGGTTTAAGCGAATCTTGTAGATCGTGTTTTAGCGTATCTTGTGAAAGCGTCTTTCGCTACTTTTGGGAATCGTGCATGAGCGTTTTATTATACTCAAAATACTTGTTCCATATGCTACACTACTACGCTTGTTTGTGCAATCATAATATTATCTGTTCTTTCAGCGCCTTTTTTTCTTCCTCGGAAAGGAAACGTTTACAATACTTCTAAAATCCGTATGTCATTCTTAGTCACGTTTCCCTCGAACATATTATCGCTCTATTCACTCACTTCTCTTGAGATATATTTTATTTTCCCTTCGATGATCCTTTAGCTTATAGCTTTTTTCTCCCTGGTGGGGGTTTTGGCGAGACTTTCACTTCCTCCGGTTACATTTTCCAAGCTGCATACCAAGCATATGCACGTATGGAACATCTATCGATTATGGAAACGCTTTTCTGATAAATTCTCTTTCTGACTTCGGGAGTGCATCACATATTGTGCGTACGTGGAACAGGGATGTGTGAATGACTGAGCGCTATATTACAAGAGAGGAGGGAGCAGGTGATGACGGAGTGATGGCGTGTGCCACACCAGTCAAAAAGAATGAAAAGAACTTTATGATGGACAGCCATATGAAATCCAATGTCAGGTTCATCTAATGCGCTTCTGACAATAATGATTATATGATTTTCCCTACCTTTCGCTGTATCCTTTTTGCAATAGTATTGAATCATAACAGCATGAAAAAGCGAGCAAAGTTTTCAGACAGGCTTTTCTGAGGAAAATGTAATGAATGGCTGAGTTCACATTGGATTAGATGGAATGTGTGAGGGGAAGAAATCTTAGATAAGTTATGAATCGAAGGAAGTTGATGTTGTTGTTTGATGATGAAGATGAGAAGGAGGGGGATTGTGTGTATCAGTCTAATATTATATTGGCCTTTGAAATGGTTGAGTAAAAACGTGGCAAAAAAGTTCTTGAGATGATACGCTTTTTCAGATTTTTGTTGTTGTAATCTGAGAAGAGCATCGAAAATTTCTTTCTTTAGCGAAAAATTGAAAATGTTAACATTTATATATCTTTTATATCTCGTGTTGTGGACAGATCCAGTAATAACATCAGATCATTCGAGTTCCTCCACTGACTCCAGCCCGACAGGGGGAACTCGCAAGTCATCATATCTGTNATATATCTTTTATATCTCGTGTTGTGGACAGATCCAGTAATAACATCAGATCATTCGAGTTCCTCCACTGACTCCAGCCCGACAGGGGGAACTCGCAAGTCATCATATCTGTCGAGAAAAAGCAAGTCCAAAACGAGCGTTCAGAGTGGTTCAAGTGTGAAGCAGAGGGTTCGAAGTAGCAGCGGCTACTCAAGTCACACAGAAGAGACTTCATTCAGGTTTGTGGCTCATTGATCTGATAAAAAAATATCGAGGGAAAGCAAGGGTTAGATAGCTTCAAAAAGTAAATTCGTTGCTGCATGACTGAAAACTAGAAATGGTAGAAATAGATGCAGCAGGAGATTCCTCTCTCGTTGTAAAAATCCCGTTTGAAACTTGAAATAGATAAATTTGTTTGCTTTAACAGAATACAACCTCCAACCCGATTTTCTGACTCGCGGGATTTGAGCGATGGCTGGCATGGGCAGTTCTGGATTAATGGTAGGAATGGACGTGGAAGACTGTGATATGGTCACTTTAGATGGCTTGAAGTACTCTCATCTCAACTCGATGAAACGACAAGGTCATAAAGGTGGCCGTCATGCTAACGGATCTTCTGGTATCACTGCGGGGACCAATCATCTTCTTCAACAAAAGGGTAAAACTGGCACTCTCGGCCGTGACTCAAGTTATCATATTGATGTATAGCATCAGGGGAAGTGGCTCCCACCGGGAGTCACACCAACGACGGCCACTGCTACTGGTACTTCTTATCAAATCCAAGGTATAACCACACCGGCCTATAGCGGCGATAGTGGGAGAAGCAGTCAAGGTGGAGGCTCTGATTTATATGAACCCTTCAGAGGAGTTGCAGCGATAAACGCAAGGACTGATAGTGGAATTGGAAATACTAGTAGCAGCGGAGGGGGTGGCAGCGGCAGTGGTGGGGGAGGAAGTAGCAGCACTAGTGCAACTAACACCGGCACTGGCAGCCAATTTTGGGATGAAGTTGACAAATTGTCGTCAGCATATTTTACATCATCCTCGTCCCAAAGTTAGGAGAGAATGTTACTGAGAATGTTTACAAATGGATTTTCTAGTCGTTCTAAAAAATTGTCGACCGAAAAATACAAAACCGTACAATGAATCACATCATTGATGCAACACGTTCGAGTTCAACACGTTGTGCTTTTCTGTGCCAAAGGGTGCTGGTGCTACCTCGAAATGTTAAAGTTCATTTGATATTGCCAAATCAAGCAAAGAGCACAGCGAATTTTGTATTCATAAGATAAGATTGTCGCAGCTGATAGGCTTATAGCATAGGTAATCCGCATTGAAACCGTACTGTTTTAATTCAGGTGCAGAATGAATAGCGTATGAAGAAAAGGCGAGAAACAACTAAATTGTTACTTTTAAAAATCTCGCACATTCCTATTAGATATTAAGTAAGTACATTTCACACACGACCTTGTTCCTAGATGTAAAACTTGTAAATAATAATGTTTATTTTTTAAATTACATGTATGCGCCTGCACCTAGCTCCAAAAGTATTATAAACACAATGTCTATTTCACTTGTTTTCACTTTGTACGTATTAGATATTAGTAGGCATGTAGGATGTAGGGAATGACTAAACATAACGAATGTTTAGTATTAAAACTCTTACGTGTATCTTGAAAAGGCTGCATAAGAAATGTTAAGATTGTAATTCTCGACAGTTAAACAAGGATTTCATAATGTTTACTATATACAAAGGTTCTACATAAAAAGAAGAAATTCCGATTGTACACTGAGTTTATTAGCTTTCCCTTGTATAGATATCATCAATGTCATAATAAAATGTACTAGAGTGTATGAATTTTATATGAGAATTTATGAAGTAATTAAAATTTCGTACATCTCCATTTGAGATACCTGTGTACCATGTTATGAAAATAAATTAGAGCAAGAAAACCAAGTCTGCTAAAGAATATGCCCTTGTGTTTTCCCATTTTACTTATACATATATTTTATTGTCATACACCGACTGGGGTATAATCTAAAAATACGTGATGGCTATTGCACAAAACAAGAGCGTTTTCAATTTTTCATTTTGTTTGCTCAACTGGCGGTTACTACTGTGGGGTGACTGAAAAGAAAAGGAAAATTCTCGAATATGTAATAATAATACATATAGCCAGTTTTCGTCATTAAAGCTGTAATTAATTGCTACTGCACTTCTGTTCACAAAGATAAGAGAACAGGACATAATGATGATCAAGATGACGACAATGATATGCAGCTTCTGCGTCTCCTTGTTTTCCCTTCGTCGTCCACAATTTTTTTGCTAAGCATTTTTTTCCTCTTTTCCAGCGTATTTCACGTCGACTTGCACTTCATCTCCGGAGAGGATTATGTGACCAGCGGGGTTTTAACTTTCTACTTGTGTCATTTTCCTCTGTATCTTTCTCTGCGTTCAGTTTCTCCTTGAAAATGCCCAACATGACAACCCAAACTCTCTTTTGTATTCGAGAAAAAAAGCATATATTCCAAACAAGATTGGAGCAACCTACCCCTTTCACTGCCTACTCGAAAATCCTTTTTTTATCTTTGGGCATATGCCCTGAAGACACAAGACCGGAGACAAGTACAACACTTTTTACTCTAGTGGTCCAGATTTATATTCCTTTTTTCGCAATATAATCAGGTCCATACGCTCATTTTAACGTTTTCATGCTTCCCTTCCAACAGAGAATAAGATATAAACACACGATAAAATTCCTACAAGGTTTAGGTACACACACACACTCAGTTCTCGTTTCATTTTCAAAGTTTTCTCTTCATAATAGCTTTTTGCAGATTTTTGACCTACATCAGAGAGTAAAACGAAAGAATCTGCTAAAATTTTATCGTCCACTTGCAATTGCATGAATTCACTGGAGAGTCTAGGAACGCGTAGTTTTCCCGATGTTCGGATAAGGATAATTGCACTTTTTTTTTCTTTGAAAGACACATGAACTGAACAGGAGGAAATTAGAGCCGACTTTCTTTTCAGATTTGTTTTTTTTTATCTTGGAGCTTTTTTTACCGACAAAAATACATTTTTATGAACACGTATGGAAAAAAAAACTTTTGCAAGTTGTTCTGCGCTATGAATAAAAGTCCATTTTTGTGTGAGGGTCGTGTTCAGGAATGTATCAGTTGGTTAAAACATCGCCGGAATGTTATTATATAATTCTTATATGTTGTTATTGATTTCACGTTCATCGAGGATAAGATGATTGCCACACATGTCGGTATGAAAATACCCAATAATCCGATCCTCCCGTGACAGTTTTTTCCCCTAGATATACATACTATTATTCCCTGGATGTTTCCCATTTTTGTGTGCGTGGTAGATAGGAATAAAATTATGATCATGGCGAAAGCCTACGGCAGAGCTTAGTCTACATAGGAGTATGATAATAATATGTCGTTGTTCGACGGGTATTTTTTTACCATTCGAAAGACACAGAATGAACGACAAAAAGCGGTAAAAAAGGGTCGTCAAGTCCCAGTTGTTTGCTTTGTAAACTAAAGGAAAACCAAGATAGCGACGATAAGCAAGCATGCATCCTCATCACCGTGTGTGTGTGTGTGTGTTTGTCTGTGCAGATCGTTCCAGAGACTTTCCCTTTTGGAGTCAAGTCAGTCATTCGAAAGAGAAAAAAGTCTCCTTGTTTGCTTCTTGACTCTGGAAAAAGATACCAGAGATGGCTGAAGTATCATCAACCGTAAATATTTAACGAGTTTTTCTCTATGACTGTGTTTGTCCATAGTGTTCTACTTTTCTATAAGATGACACGTAGATGAGTATAATGATCGTAACAATAATAGCGCATTTTTCGAGCTTCTTTTTCTCCTCTTTCTCTGCATTAATGTGTTTTTTATATGTGGCAACTGAACAAGTTCCAATATATTAGCACCACTTTTATCGTCTCTTCATGGTATAGTTAAGACACAAGATGTTTTTTCTTCTTAATATTAATATTGATGCAGTCAACCTCATATGCAGCAGAGCATACATTTATAATGCTGGCTTCCTGTCGATTTTGGTGCATCAACTTGAAGATACGCAGTGATATTCTTGCTGTTAACCTTTTTATACGTTATGTACTATGACGAAGAGGAGGGCAGGGATATTTACTTGTTTTTACGAGAAAAAGTTAGATCATTCATGTACAACAACAAAAAATGTAAGATGCTTTTTTTCTCATGTAGAAGCGCAAGAGTTTGTCTCATAAAAAATATGCGAACGAATAAGTTTGGAAAACTGTTGTGTCAATGACGCTACTTTTCCCGTTTTAGTTATAATAATATAATAATACTATACTATAGTATATATTCGCAACCGGTGTAAATGCGAACATCAAGTCTTTATGAAGGATTAGAAGAAATGAAATTCTCAAGCGGACAAAATATTAAAAGTTATATGACGTAAGATGTGCAGGAAAGATTATACTTTAGGAAGACAAAAAAGGAAAAAAAAAGGCTGGTTACATAACTTCCGCTTACCGGCTCGGATAGGAGCATTTCGAAATGAATTTCGTCTTTGAATCTGTAAGTATATTCTTTTCGCATTTTTTGTCAGCGTCTTTACGAAACTGCCGTAGTATAAATACCGAAGAAATTATTAAATTGAATTCACCGGAAATTAAATAAGCGTCTTCTTCCCTGAGTGGAAGCACAGAGCGAGAGAAAGTTTATCTTGGGAGCAGTATTTTCTTCCTTTGAGTTACGAACGAACGTCTTTCTTTCCTGCCAATTTATACTTGGCATACATTGTAGCAAGGTCATGCATTCAAGACAACCATGAGCTGTTTTCAGTTTTACTAGGCTTTGAAAAAACTACAAACATATGCACTACGGTAGTAAATACGAATGTATGTTGTCTGCATATCCCTCAAAGGAGTGTATTATGAATAAAATATGGTGTAACTCACGACATGTAACTGCTGAAAACAGGTCGGATCTTCTGCGAGTTTAAATTTTCTTCGACAGATTGATAGTTGCGGTGGAAAATTCCAGATTGCAATCTTGCTATACTTTAATTATTTTTAATAAATAAAGTCAAAGTATTCTATTTCTGCATTTTTTGTCTGTTAATTTTTTCGCATATAAAGTAGATTTTGTTTGTAAAAGTACTAAGTCATTAATATTTGCATCCAATCGTCCCATTTATGCTTTCCATCTACATCGAATCCATTGGTTCAAAATGGATTTTGAAAGTTTACGAAACTGTTCATCCACAGAACTACGGACAGTGAAAGTAAACCATCATCATCATCAGCCCCTGACATAGCATATCAAACGACATGTTGGCACACATGTATTTAAAACCTATATTCCATTATAGAAACAAATCAGCACGCTACTCAAGAGAAAGCGAAGTAGACCAAGAACACGGGAGTCAGAAACACAGACCCGCCCCTCCTCTAGAGCTTCGTCACGAGGTAGCAGACGTAGCAGGCGTAGTCAAAAATCAGTGTCATTAGCTGATGAGGCTGAATTGATCAAAGAAAAAAGGTAAATTTATCGTTTTGTTCCATATTCTTAGGATGATTTCATTTCGACATTAGCTATTATTGCACAAATACAGCTCATCCAGAAGCCTGATTAACTTGAAAGAAGATAGTTCAGGGGGTTCCACCTGCGTAGAAAACATCGATAGGCAATATCGTCAGACGTATAAGGGTTAGAAAATCTGGTTTTAAATAATATGAAATCACACTGTTAAAAGAAAAGATTTTATTACATAGGACCCCACACAAGCTATGAACGCGTACATGGGAAATATGAGACGGGATATAGTGACGGGGACGAGGACGATGAAAAATCCTTATCACAAAACTCCATTTCAGAAGTGAGCGTGTCCAAATCGGAAGTTAGTCAAGCAAAAGCAAAACAATTTGAAAGGCTGTCTAACACTGTGCAGAAGCTGCACTCGCTGATGGACGAGTTTCAGCCCCAAAGCTCTTCAAGGGTGTCTCTGCGTCAGAAATTTGTCCTTGATAAGAAGAAAATCCCAAAGATATCTGTACGTAAATCATGTTTTAAACGTTTCATCGCACTTATGGTATATCCTTTTCTTTGCATAAACTTTATTTAACCCACTTCCACCCAGGACAAAGACTCAATAACAACTTTAACTAAAATTGTCAACTCATTGGCAAACAAACTGGAGCAACAAGTTTCCCAACTTTTGAATGACAAACGCCGAGACAGATTGCGGTAAACGAAAGCTCAAGCCTTTTCCTTATCTGTCCTACTTTAACTTACATTGTATCCCTTGATAGTTTACAGGAGTTTCGTAATGACAATACTCTTTTGAAGCAGCGTCTCACAAACTCGCTAACTCTCCAGAGAAATTTGGAAGGCGAGCTGGCCGAGCTGAGCAAAGAGAAAAAGCTGTTGGAAGCTGAGAATAAAAACTTGGCAATCAAAATCGTTCCTTTACTAACCGAAAACCTCACAAATCGAACAAACAATGAAATAACAGCTCAAACCTCAAGACAACACGAAAGTAGACCATTTCCAAGAAGATATTCGGTCGACATCGACAACAACGTCAAGTCGAGAATTAAAAGTTTTAAAAGTGGTCGACAGTCTTATCCAGCTTTAATTCGTCCTAGCCGAAGTGTCTCTCTTGGAAGTATTACGCAAAATTACACGTTTGACGAAGAGGAGGAAGAAAGTACGCTTTTGAGGGCAAGTAATTCCGTGTCAGATAGTAACATACCGTCGGACAGTGGCTCAGACGTTGCCTCCATTATCCGACCTAGAAGACGAAATGGTACTAAAAGAGAACGAGACGAACTGGACAGCATTGCGTCCTATGTGCGCTGGAAGAATTTGGATTTTAATAGGCTCCACGGGAAGCTTCACAAAAGTATGAAACACAAACTTAAGCATCTTATCCGGTTGAGCATTTGATTAAGCAAAGTTTTTTTGTTTTAATTTTCTCCCGGACAGATTTCGAAGAGTTGCAAAATTTAAGGCAAAAGTTGTCCTTAATGAACCAAGAGAAATCTGAGATTCTTGGAGACCTAGAGGAATTAGTGAACTCATACCGAGACCTGGAGAAGGAGCGGGACAACTATGAGTCCATCTTGAAAATGATTTTAAAAGAGAAAAACTCGCCAGAGTCTAACATCCGCGGTCTTGTGGACAGTTTGTTGGCCCACTTGAACGCAACTTCATCAGGGAACTACCCCAGCACTACCTCGTCCTCAACGAATCTCGGCGGTCAACCGCATCCCAGCCGAGCTCCCGAGCAGTCGAGCAATAGCCGGAGCTTCCTTGAGGGAGCTTTAAATATGATACAAGAACAGAATATTTCTGTTCGGGAGGAGCTGACAAGGGTGAAAGAGTCTTTGCAAAGTACCACAGGACAAAACACACTTCTCCTGTCGCACAATCAAACTCTTTTAGAGAAAGTTAATGAGTTTCAAAGACAAATAGAAAGTAAAGAGGCAGAATCAGTGGAAAATCGAAAGGCGTTGAGTACCGAGCAGGAAAAGTATCAAGAGCTTGATAAACTTTATCGCGCCATTTTAAAGGAAAAGGTGAAAGCAGTTAAAAAACTTTCTCTTGGGAGAAAGCAAAAGAGAACGAGGTTCTTTTTTTACTTCTGTAAAAGATAAACTATTTGGTCACTTTTTTTTTCTTTTCCTAAACCTGTTTAGGAGCAACTTGAGAAAAAATTAGAGGAAAAGGAAAAAGAAATAGTCAATCTAAATATGAAAGCTTCAAGTAAATCCTCAGAAAAAATGTTGAAAGATCAAACAGCTCAAGTAAAACAACTCCTCGTTGAGAATGGCAAACTGGAGAGGGAAATTGCAAGATTTAAATCAGGCGTACTGATAAACATGTTTTTGATATCATTATGATTTATGTAAATTCTAACGAAATCTATTTTTGTATTTTTAGAACGAAAAATTGAACAATATTATTAAAGGTTTGAAGACAGACTTGAGAGAGCAAAAGACGAAACTCACAGATCAAATGCTGGCCACGAGTAGTGATCTTGAGAAGAGTAGGGAGCAGTGCGCATGGCTTCAGGGTCAAGTGGACAACTTTAAAATTCAATTGATGGAGGCTCATGAGAAGATAAAAGTCCAGGAAAAGGACAGAGCTGTTTTGGCCCATAAAGTAATCACGGCGGACGAGGAAAGGTATAGTGTTCAGTAAGCGAAGTTACGACATAGACTTTGAAGATTCTGCTTTTTTATATGGCGAAAATTTTACGCTTATGACACGAATTGTAGGAGAACATTGGATAGAAACATCAAAGAAATCCGGAACATGATGGAAGCTGACAAGTTATATCAAAAGGCGCTCTCGGAAAGAAATGAGGTTTTGGAGAAAGAAGTCACCCTTCTGCGATCGGAGAAAGTAACGACCGAGGGAAATACAGATGCATCTCCTCAGCAGCAGGGCGTCTCTGGTTCCCGAAAGAACAAAGATGGAGGTGATGGTAGTGGTGAAAAGAAACATAATTCTAGTGTGAACCCAACTTACACTTCGGCCAAGGCAAAAGCCAGTGCTGTGAATGCATCATCGAATAAAGGTCGAATACGGAATCGTCAAGGGCCCCCAAAACTTCGAACTCCGCTAACTGACAGACGATGTCATGCTTGTTGCGAAAGGCATACTGAGCCGAGTTTACCGCAGCACAAATTCTGCTATGTGGAGCAACGCCATGCGGCTGCTCGTCGCTTGTGCCACGCGCTTTCACATAGTCCCCAGAGAAAGTTGAGAGGGCATTCATCCAATCCAGCGGCATCCGCGCCCCTCCAAGATAGCACTCCCAACAGGCATTGTCAGCATACAGCGAGTTGTTCCCAGAGCTCTCAACATTTGTCCAAAAAGTCGACCAAACCTAGTTTACTGTGCACTTCAGGTAAACGACCGTTAGTTGCATTGGTTCGGGTGCAGCATGGAACAGTGTGTTCGGCTGGAATTTGATTTGGAATGCTCTAGAAAATACCAGGCAAGGATGAATTATAAATGGTGGCAAAACTAAGACATCAGGCCATAGTCAAGTGCGCCCTAGCCGTCGCCAAATATGTAAACAGTGCTGTCTTGGCAGGGATTCCGCTGGATGGATTGAGCTCGCTGCTCCTCTGATGTAGATTTTGCTGCATACTTTTTAATACACAAATGACCATTGCATTGTAAATTCTAAACCGCCTGGGTGCTATCTTGACTACCTGGCTGTTGTCTAAAATTGGTCACTGCTGGTATATTATAACGAATTTACTAATAACAAATATTCCTCATGCGCTTTCAGAAATACCATCACCAATGCCAGAAATATCACCACAAGATCCTGGAACAGTACACAAAAGGTACAGACTTCATAGTCACCACTCACGAAGACCTCTAACCGAAATGCCTGCAAGAGCTACTGTGAGAAAACTAGTCTCTCTATTCATAACGAAAAACGTAAAAGCCTAAAAAAATACATTGAATGCAGCGTTTGATATTTAGTTCAATTTATGGTCCCACCAGATATCCCTACACAACAATCCTGGAACTGTCTGTCACAGGACACGCTGAAGGACTTATTCGGAAAATGTTTAAAGACTCAAAATCTACAAATGTCGGAAAAATAATAAATGACACACTAAGAAACTTGTCGTTTTCAAGTTCATGTTCTATTTTAAAGTATAATCCATCTTTCGCACATCATCATTGGCTTTGTGTAACAAACTATGTTCTACATTGTATTTCTCCACACGAGAAAACTGAAACAGTTCATATTTCATAAATAAAATGACAAGTAATTAGAGCCGATCGTACTTAAAATATATCGCGACTTATTTTTTATTTCACATCTAATCTATCCCATTAAAAACATCGTGCATGGCATTTTACTAGCTACTTTGAGTGTGTTCAGACATAGAAAAAAACTACTTAAAGTTTACGGCCTTACATTCATATGCTCATACAGATATACTTTGCACATTGCACACAACACTCAACTGGAAACACTTCGCTATTCGATGGTAGTTCGGGTTATACTTACAAAATTCATTATATCTACAATCATTTACATAATTTTAGAACAACCTAACACAACTAAAAGGTAGTCTTCCGAAACAAAAAAAAATCAACTGAAGAAAGTACTTATACAAACGATTACAGACGCGAGTTTCGAGAAAATAAGCCTGTGACAAAATTATTTTAAACGTAAATGCGATAAATTCACCAATCTTAATTTTGTCTTAAATTTAATCAATCAATGGTCAATAAAAATCATTATTCGAGAGAACAAAATCGCAGGATTGCAGTATGTCTATGTTAAATAAGACACATAATGCACCACTGCGATTTTGTTTTCTCGGGTAATGGTTTTGATTCAAAGGTAGAAACGCTTTTCGTCATGTTTTCTCTTTTTTCCGGTCATTACCACATGTTATACTCAACATCTTCACCGCCAAAGGTGACGAAGAATCCTACGATTGTCGAGAACACAACTACGTTCCCACCCAACGCGTACAGCATTGCTTGAAGCGATATCTACAACAAGGGGAAACATGTCATTTAGCTTTACAACGTTATTAGCTGTTATTAAGCCTCTGGTGGTTTTGAACTCACAACATCAGTTCCTTTTCCATCCTTTGCTCGATGGAGGACAATCGGTAGACCTAAAAGCTGAGATGACAATCCCCATCGTTATAAATATTGCTAGCTCCTGACAGGCATTTGAAGGTCCCATTCCAGTTGAACTATATCTTCTCGATAAAAGGATCGGGATGGGGGCGAGTACGTAAAATATCACAACGAAAAATGGCCACCAACTGCGATAATGTACGGAAAGAATCGTCACATTAGAAAAACTTCGTTATTCTTACTACTGTATTCTTTAGTTCTTCTAGTAAACGGATTCTTACTTGCTATATGTCACACATCCAATGACCAGAAGTGTCATTCCAATCGACCCAAAAAACGCCAAAAGGACCAGCCTGTTTGTTAAAAAAGCACGCACATTAAAAGTTACTCATTACGAGCAATATTATTTGCGCAAGCTTGGATTAAAAATTACTTACGCTGTTGTCCCATCAGGTCACACAAGTCCCGATCAAAACCGGAAACGAAAACAAAAGAATATGCATTAATAAAGCTGATTCTTCAATAAAAATCGTCATCTCCGTTAACTAGCATTCAATAAATTACTACATATTTTCGCAACAACGGGTTCCCTTTATTGTACATTTGCACTTGCACATCTTTCAGCGTTTATTTAACCAGTTTCTTATCATTAACAAGTGGGCTAGAAAATTTGACCGTTTCCGCTAAACCTTATCACAAATGTCTACTAGTTTGACGATCTTTGAGCTGAATTAAAAAGTATGACACCAACCCGATGCCAAAACATAGAGTTGTCATTCTAAAATAGGATTTCAACTAGCTTCCATGGCTTTTTCCTGATCATTGACTACTAATTACTGACTTCCCATCCGTACTTGGTATTGTAATAAAAAAAGCACTTACATTTTAGTCCTGCAGCCATGATTGCGTTTGAGATCCTCTATAAACTCGATGAACAAAAAGATAACTTCCCTTGTCGGTCAATAAAACCGAAAACACTTCGCCAATATTAAAGTTGACACCCTGTTACAATGCATTAAATCCTCTCTGAGCACATAACACTAAGTCTCCAGCACTTGCAGATTTCCAGAACAAGTTATCCCTTCAGCTGATCATTTGTTTACGCCATGAGCAGGTTGTTTATCAATATTTTCTAACTAACACCCATCGTTTTTTATCTTAAAAATCCAGCAAGTTTAAACTGTGTACACAAAAAGTCTTCACAAGAATCACTTACAAAACAATATTCTCGCTAGGCTAGGTTAAGGTTGCATTGGTCAGAAAACCATAATATATCATCTTATGTGTTTGACAATTTATGACTGAGTATTACAAGACACAAGAAAATCTTAAGATTTAGGTTGTCCGCGTGTGCAACTCATTCTTTATGGCTTCTCTGTCGTCCTTACACTTTTACGAAGGAGGTTTACACACTTGCTTTGTTTTAGTTTGTATTTTTTGATGATTCCATTGCCTTTACTTCTGCTTCATTAGTTGAACCATCATCACATCATAAAGGCATGTGCATTTCCATTTGCCCACAAAAGTAGCATCTAATCAACAGGATGAAAAAAAATGAGTAGAACGCTGCGCTAATACCAAACCAAACCAAACTGTGACAAATTCACATGACAAAGAATGCGGGGATGAAATGAAAATGAACAATGAATGGATGCATTCATTTGCCATTCGAGTCCAATGACTGACAGATTAATTTTAATCATAGTCTATCTGATTCTCCATCAGTTGTTGCATGAATGATGCAGATACAATTATGAGCTCTTATTTGAACTGATTACTGATAAACAAAACAAAAAGGCTTTCTTTCGGTAGATACTGTTTGCGGAGATGCGTACTAATAACATTTTGATTAAACCAAAAGTGTCATTATTTAGCTACTGTTTAGTAATTTATCCATTCAATTACGCTGTTAGAACTGATTAGGATCATTAAACCTTGCACCTATTTTAGACAATAAAAACGCACACACGCTTTTCAATCATCAATGTGAATACGCATGCACGCAACGAATATGCAAATCAATAATCAACAAACTATAAAAATCAATCCTTCATCCGTGCATGAAATTCGGTTTCTTTTTCAAGCTCAGTTTAGCTATTTTTTTTACAGTAGTATGAAAAACAAATTCATAGTTGAACCAAGAACCAGAATCAAGAAGGTTTTATAACCTTCTTGACCAGAATTAAAAACCTAAAATTCTATGTTTTACTTTACAGAGCTTCAGCTTCTCCTGTATACAAAACTTTTTTTTTGCATCTCCCAAGTACAATGACTCAGGAGATCCCGTATCCTCTCAGAATTGGGAGCACAGAAAACAGCTAAACCACCATTAGCCCAGCACCACCACTCTCTACCGGCTCTCATCTTGTACAGAAGCGAATACTTTGTAACCAAAGGTCCATTCGCTAACTACAACAGCCAATTATCAAACTTACCTCTACTTGCCTGTTTAATTATGTTACATCGGGTTTAAATACTAATTCTGACATTTTTATTTAAATTAAGTGGGCTTCAATTTGGTCGCCAAAGTTTTGCAGCGACTTGTATGAACAGACCCTTGACTCAGCAAATAAAGTGTATTGAGCTCAATGCATGTAAAGTTCAACTGTCTCTATCCTTCCGTCTTTTTGATGACTTGACAAGTCACTAACTTAGTGTTGTTGTGAACCAAGAAATCATAGCTCTGTTGTTGCTTTCAAGGGGATATAAAGTTCCAGTGGGGAAAAAGGGTGAAAAAACTGAAAGACGGGAAGATTCCAGGCTCTTTGATTGAAGCTGGACTGGTTGTAATTGAGAAACAAGAGGATTCTAACAGAGTATTTGGCAAAATCATAACTACACGTCAGGATACGGCTAGTGTAAGTCAGCTTAAATCATTCTTTACTATGGTTGCATACGATCGTAAATTTAGGATGTTTGATTGTTTGCTCATCACTTTTTTTCGTTAAGTCATTCTGGTACGTTTTTGTCCCAGAACCAGACGTATATCATCATTAGATTCAAGTCGTTCGGAAGAGTCACAACTTTCTTTGGTTTTGTTTAGATTTTTATTGAGATTGAGGGTACAAGAGAATTGGAGGAAAGTTTATAATAAAGGTGAAAAGATGGAGGGTATTACTGAGAAATAATGGATGGATATTTGTTATGATGGAAATCTGACGTTTATTTTTTCTTGTTGATTTTCAGTTAATCTTCTTGGAGAGTACAATTTGAACTACCTAAATTAGAAGTAATTGGATCTTTTGGAGTGATCTTGCATCAATTTAGTCAACATGGCTGCGTAAGTGAATGGATTTTTGAAGTTATGTATGCGTATTTAAATGCTGCCAATGAACAGGTGATTTGATTCCTTGGTTCTGGTTTGTTGTAGACGTGAGGATTTGGCAGAAGCAATCCTGAAGAAGAAGGATAAACCTAACCGTTTGATTGTGGAGGAGGCACCTTCAGATGATAACTCTGTTGTTGCTTTGTCTCAGGTGAGCTGGATTTTGCGCAAAGACTAGTTTTCATAAGGAAATATTCTTACTTACTATTGAATATAAACTTTCGATGCAATTCTTAGGCGAAAATGGACGCTTTGGACATTTTTCGTGGAGATACTGTCCTACTTAAGGGAAAACGGCGTCGGGAAACCGTCTGTATTGTTCTCTCTGATGAGAAATGTCCCGACGATAAGATCATGATGAACCGTGTGGTTCGTAACAACCTTCGAGTTCGGCTTGGAGATGTTGTCTCGATCCAGTCGTGTCCCGACGTGCAGTACGGGAAGCGAGTTCATATTCTGCCGATTGACGACACTGTTGAAGGACTGACTGGCAACTTGTTTGATGTGTACTTGAAGCCTTACTTCTTGGAAGCCTACCGTCCGATTCACAAGAACGATGTGTTTATTGCCCGTGGAGGCATGAGAGCAGTGGAGTTCAAGGTTGTTGAGACGGATCCTTCTCCGTTTTGCATTGTCGCTCCAGACACGATCATTCATTGTGAAGGAGATCCAATCAAGCGAGAGGAGGAAGAAGAAGCTTTAAGTGCGGTGGGATACGACGATATTGGAGGGTGCAGAAAACAGTTGGCACAAATTAAGGAGATGGTTGAGTTGCCACTCCGTCACCCCAGTCTGTTCAAGGCGATTGGAGTCAAGCCTCCGAGAGGGATTTTGCTTTATGGCCCTCCTGGTACTGGTAAAACTTTGATTGCTCGGGCGGTTGCGAATGAAACTGGAGCATTCTTCTTTCTGATCAACGGGCCTGAAATTATGAGTAAGCTGGCTGGAGAGTCGGAGTCCAACTTGAGAAAAGCTTTTGAGGAGGCGGAAAAGAACTCCCCATCCATCATTTTCATTGATGAGTTGGATGCTATTGCACCTAAGCGTGAAAAGGTAAGGAGTTGGTTAATATGCAATTCTTTTTTAAGATTCTCTGTTGATTTCCGTGCTTAAAATGTACTTTTGTACATGCAGACTCATGGTGAGGTGGAGAGACGTATTGTGTCGCAACTGTTGACTTTGATGGATGGCTTGAAACAGCGAGCTCATGTAATTGTTATGGCTGCCACGAACAGGCCTAACTCTATTGACCCTGCGCTTCGTCGTTTTGGACGGTTTGATCGTGAAATTGATATTGGCATTCCCGATGCTACTGGACGGTTGGAAGTCTTGCGTATTCATACCAAGAACATGAAGCTTCACGAGGACGTTGATCTAGAGAAGGTACGTAATTAAATTTAGCTTTTGATGATGAGCTACCGAAAAATGGGGTTTTGATAATAGTTTATTTGAACCATATAGATTGCTTCTGAAAGCCACGGTCACGTTGGCGCTGATTTGGCAGCTTTGTGCTCGGAAGCTGCTTTGCAACAAATCCGAGAGAAGATGGATCTTATTGATCTGGAAGATGATCAAATTGATGCTGAAGTGTTGAACTCTTTGGCTGTCACAATGGACAACTTTAGATACGCTATGGGAAAGAGCAGTCCAAGCGCTCTCAGGGAAACCGTTGTCGAAGTACCCAACGTCTCTTGGGAGGATGTCGGTGGTTTGGAGAACGTCAAACGCGAACTCCAGGAACTTGTGCAATATCCTGTTGAATATCCAGATAAATTCCTCAAGTTTGGAATGCAGCCTTCTAAGGGAGTCTTGTTTTACGGTCCACCTGGTAAGTTGGCTTTAATATGCAAATACATCTATCTAACTGATAAAGTTCTAGTAATTGACAATTGCTACATTTTTTAGGTTGCGGTAAGACTCTCTTGGCGAAAGCAATTGCTAACGAATGTCAGGCCAACTTTATCTCGGTGAAAGGTCCGGAATTGCTGACTATGTGGTTTGGAGAATCTGAGGCCAATGTTCGAGATGTTTTTGATAAGGTAGGTTGTCTCCCCTTCGTTGTATCTAATTTTCAATAATTCTTATGGATTTGATGTTTCACGTAGGCAAGAGCTGCAGCTCCTTGTGTCCTCTTCTTCGACGAGTTGGACTCTATAGCAAAGGCTCGAGGTGGAAGTGTTGGCGATGCTGGCGGTGCCGCAGACCGTGTCATTAACCAAATTCTTACTGAAATGGATGGTATGGGAGCAAAGAAGAACGTGTTTATCATCGGCGCAACGAATCGACCGGGTAAGTTGGATTGAAATCTGAGCTTTACATACGAGTCAGCGACACTGACACTGTACGAAATAAAATTACAAACTTTAACTTGTTTGTATAGACATTATCGATCCTGCTATTCTTCGTCCTGGACGTCTTGATCAGCTCATCTACATCCCACTTCCTGATGATAAGTCTCGTGAAGCAATCTTCAAGGCCAACTTGAGGAAGTCGCCCATTGCCAAGGACTTGGAGCTCACGTACTTAGCCAAGGTGACCCATGGCTTTTCTGGGGCTGATATTACTGAAATCTGTCAGCGTGCTTGCAAAATGGCCATTCGTCAATCCATCGAGGCTGAAATTCGTAGAGAGAAAGAACGCGCACAGAACCCAGATGCTGCAGCTGCAATGGACGTAAGACGTGTTCCTATGTATTTTATAGTGACAGCATCTATACTTCAATGGATTTTGACGTATATGCGTTTTTAAAACAACTTTACTAGGTCGAGGACGATGATCCAGTTCCAGAGATCACCAAAGCTCATTTCGAAGAGTCTATGAAGTTTGCAAGACGATCTGTTTCGGATAATGACATCAGAAAGTATGAAATGTTCGCTCAGACTCTTCAGCAGTCGAGAGGATTTGGAAATAACTTCCGGTTAGAAATTTTAACTATCATTTTAACTACCTTGTAGCATTTTCTGATGAACATTGGAGATCATAATTTACTTCTTGATTTGTTATAGTTTCCCATCGGCAGCTGGACAGCCAGCAGGTCAAGGTCAACCTCAAGGCCAAGGTGGAAATTTCCAAGAAGATGAAGATGACTTGTACAGTTAGGTTCCACAAACTAAGCAGTACGTGTAAAATTGTGGTTTTTCATGAAATCATACTCTCGAGTGTGAAGAATTTTTGTCGAAAAAAAAAGAAAAAGATATGGGTGCACTTCACACAAACCAAACAAATTCCTAACTGCTTCTCCTCTACCCCAAAATAAAAACCTTTAATATTAAATTCAAATCAAAGATGTAATCTAGTTATGTAGCTCATTTAGTTTGAAGGACACGTGTTAGTATTTAGGTTATCGAAATATGAAACATGTTCTTTTTTTATCCACTTCCTTCATGAGACCGTGTTAAAGTCTGGTTGCAGTGCAAGTGTAAAGTATTGAATAAAAAACAAAATTAAATTGATTGAAAACCTGTCCACTTTTTGTGACTGCGAGTACCCAATCATAAGACCATTTTAGCAAGTTAATTAACATTTGTGCTCATTTATGAAACAGGATGCATGATAGAACTAAATCTCGTACTGGGAATAATGAAACATCCCTTCCCGTTTTGTACAAGAGAGTACCAAAAATTTCTTTTTCCTAGTTTGGAAACGTATTTTGATTGGAAAAGGCCGTTATAGTTATCGTAGAGGGCCGAAATTCAATGGATTCCTGAAAAAAGCTGCGCAACAGCAAATTTTCAGAACTGATAGGGCGCGACGCGATGAAACAGGACCTAAAACGGAACATGGGGCAGAATTCCGAGGACTGCCATGATGAACCACAATATCAAATTTGAAGCCGATTTGTCGAAACTTGCGACCTTCGAGTAAATGGATATTCTGTTTCTGTGTTCACAGGCTAGAAGGTTGTTTCTTAGAATATTGTTCAAAAGCCTGAATAAGTTTAGACCAGAAAATGAATTTTAAGTTTTTTTTATTATCATCTAAAAGATACATTTCATATATCATCAGTATATCGATATCGTAGATCCCTTTCATTTTCATGAACTTCGTCCACTTCTTCAAACCATTTAGTATAGTTGGCAATTAATGGTATCTAGATTGTTTATAGGTGTGGTGGTTTAGTTTTCTTCGAAACAGCTAAGAGGGCTTGTACACTTTCACTGTATAATTATAGTCACACAAATGGGTAGCATAAAAAATAAAAAACAAACACATTCGTTTCTACAACTTATCTGTTATTTTTCAACCTTTTTAACTAACTTTTTCTTATCCCCTGTAACCTTTCATTAGTCCAGCATTACTTCTCGTATCGCAACCAAAACAAACAGAAAAATAGCAAAATTGAAACAGTGTTCTAAAATTCCCAATTCCATTTTCCTGCACATTCAGTCTTACAAAATTTTGCCTTCCTTCTAAACTTTCAGACTTATTAGTTAAAAACGAAACATGATTTCAAGCAGCAACGAAAATAAACATCAACAGAACGTTTTCTAGTGATAATGATTTAGTTGTAGAGCAATTAACTTGCACTGAAACCAAAAAAGGCCGACTCAAACTTGCCTGCATGCCTTAAAAATAGTATCTGTGATTTGATACAAGGATTTAACATTTTGATATATTAATTATAATCAATTAGAGATGTAATTATGTAATACACTCTTCTTTTTCTTTATGCTATGAGGTTTTTGTATCCGATTTATATTTCTTGTAAAGTAGTTCATATACCCATTTTCCAACCAAGTTGTAACGATTTTTTTTGTCATACAAGTAAGAAATAATAACTATAAACATTCTTTTAAAATGAGAGATGGGTAACATATTAATAAATGCTCTTACAATGTTTTCACAGCTAGGAAATCGATGTTTACTTCAGATAAGCTAAACTGCTAGGAAAAGGACAATAGGACAGTGGTCAGAACCATACACCTGGGTTCTCATTAGATTTTCACAGAGGGAATCACTCAGCTTCTCAGACGCAAGGAAGTAGTCGAGTCTCCAGCCGACGTTTTTTTGTCTTGCGTTGTGCATGTAACTCCAAAATGTGTACGCCCCCTTTTGATCAGGATACAGTTTCCGGAATGTGTCAATCAAGGTAGTTTCTTCAAGAAGTTTGGTCATATCCTCACGTTCCTCCTTGGTGAATCCGGCGGTGCGCTCGTTAGTTTTAGGGTTAGCCAGATCTATAATCATAAACCACATTTCTACAAACTTCACAAAACAGAAACGGGAAAAGACAAAGTGGGTAAAAAATTACCAATTTCAGCATGAGCTACATTCAAGTCCCCTGTTAAGATAACTGGCTTTTTCTCTTCCAACTTCTTGATGTAGTTACGTAAAAGTTCGTCGAATTTTTGCCTTTCCCCACTTGTAATCTTAGGAGGGTAGCCTTTTGGATCCTTGTCTGTTTTCTCTCCACGACCACTATTTGGAACGTCTGTTATGAAATCAAAACAACCTCAAATAAGCTCTGATCCATATACAATGAAGATAAAAAACTACCAGATATTCTGATAACTTACAAGCATTAATTAGGTAGAATTTGTCGTATTCAGCAGTGATGAGGCGACCTTCCTTCGAGAACTTCTCCTTCGATGACTTGACATCGTCAGAGTCACCATCATCCGTTGGCAAGCCATATTTAACACTGCTCGGCTCGGTTTTTGACAAAACAGCAACTCCATGCATACCTGGTTGATCTGAGAAACTCCAGTACACATGAGGGTATCCATCAACATTTTGAACTTCTTCAGGCTTAGTTTTTTCGTTACACTTGATTTCTTGGAGACATAAAATGTCTGGACTTTCCTGCTTGATGTATTCTAATCCATTTTTCTATAAAGAACAAAAAAAGACATCATTTTTAACGTTGGAGAACTTTGACAGTAGAGCGTATGACTTATGTCAGTTAAAGTCTTAACCTTACCTTAATGAATGCCTTGATTCCGCCGATGTTCCAAGAAGAAATTTTGAAATTGAAGGTATTCCCAGAGGGCGCCTTTTTGTCACAGGCAAAATCAATTGCTGAATAGTCAGTATCCGTTTTGTTTTTTAAGTTGTTTTCACCATCCTTTTCCTTCCCCTTTATACTCGCCTCACTTTTAGCGCTCACATCCGATTTTTTTGACTCATTGTCAGACTCATCCTTATCCTTTGCATTGTCCTTGTCCTTTTCGTCACTGCCATTCTTTGTAGCCTTAGTTCCACTATCGGCCTTACCGTCATCCTTTTTTGCGTTGTTCGAGTTCTTCTTTCCCTTTGCCTCTTTTTCTTCTTCACTACCAGACACGGCATCAGAAAAGTGCTCTTCTTCAGATTCCTCCTTCTTGGACTTCTTCGCGGCTGGCTTTGCGGCAGGTGACTTGCCCTTCGCTGCTGCTGGTTTCTTCTTTGGAATTTCCTCTTCGCTAAATTCATCATCTTCCGAAACCTCCTTGTATGATTTGGACACAGAAGCCCGTCCACGTCCTCGTCTGCCAGAGTCAGCAGCTACAGGTGCTGGAGAAGCAGTTGCCCGTTTTTTTGCCGGAGATCCACGGGCAGGAGTTGCCTTCTTCTTGGGAGTAGCTTTCTTTCCGTACTCACTTCCAGAGCTTTCTCCCTCCGACTCAGGTTCACTTTCATCCGACTCATCTCGTCGTCTTTTCGCTGGAGCTTTTTTGCTCCCGTTGTTTGCTGGTGTACTCTTACGACCCCGTGCAGCAGGACGACCGCGTCCTCGACCACGTCCTGCTTTTTTCGGGGATGCGGCAACCTTCTTTCCTCGACCTCGGCCCTTGGTTTTCTTCTTCCCATACTCACTTCCTGAGCTGTCACCACCCCAATCCGAGCCCGACTCGGATGGACTAGGGTCAGCCTCACCTTCCGAGAAGTCCTTGTCTCCTGGCTCATCAACGTACTTCTCTACCTCGGATTCCGACTCAGAGTCTTCTTTATAGTTTCTGGACTTCACGGCAGATTCCCGAGCTTGTCTAGCCTTCGCCTTATCAATAGCTTTCGACTTGGCATCAAGCTGTTTCGTTGAGTCCACCGCCGTATCTTCCTTTTTCGTTCGGCCCATCGTAATATCACTTGTTATCAAGTACCTGATCGAACAGTAAAAATCCTCTTAGACATCCCCTAAGCGTTTCAAGCCCTCAAGTTAAAATTTGACACTTACTGTTGCTGAAATACCTTCTTCTCTACTTCCTCGGTTTCTATTTGTCTCCAAGTTTGGACTTTACCCCAAGTATAACCCCCGCCCGTATCCTTCAAAACTTTCAATCTCTTCCACACTAGTTCTCCTTGTAAAATCCGCCTCGTAACATCAATCCGGCACCTTAACAATGTCCAAATCAGCTCCACTCTTCTTCCTCAGCTTATTCTACAAAAAAACCCAAATGAAATCCCATTAATTATCCATCCAACTTTCAGCCCTCCATTCGCCGACACGTCAAAACAACACAACGCCTCCAAACGTCACTGACAACCCCTCCACCAACTCTCCTCACTTAAGGACATTAAAATCAACTTAATGCTCACCAATTCCACCTTAATTATTTTACCCAAAACCCGTTCAATTAAAATTATGGCTTACCTTTCGCTATTTTTTATTTATTGTTTGTTGCGTTGTTTATCCACTGCCTACTCCACCACCTAAAGCCGAATTCCCAACGAAAGAAAAAAAACACCGTATCAAGCCAGCCAGATAAAAACGAAGCGATAAAAACTATTTTCTCTGCTTCAGTATTCTTCGTTTTTTTACATGGACATGTCTTTCCTTTTTTTTGGGAAGAGTGGCATCAACAACAAAACGAGGAACAGAACAGAGGACACAAAATCACGAAGGAAAAAAAGCTATCGCGTCTTTTTTCATCGCATTTTTAGCCGACTCGCTTGCTGGAAAAGTGTTGAAAGAAAACTACAGTGGGGTATTAGACAAGCCGAAATGTTGCATCCAATTCTCTTAGTCTTCTACCGGCATCGCACAAAAAAAAAAACTTTTTAAACATGGCATGGTACTAAAAAGCTTGTTTGTGACACTAAAACTTAGAGAGGTGTACCCTCTCGTGTGTTCTGTCAAAAGAGAAAAAAAGGGTCTCGGTTTTTGGAGTAGAGAGGATCATTGATAGCTTGTATTTTGCGACCGGAGGCTAGCCGAAGAGAATACATTGCGTGGATGGTTTTGGAAAAAAAAGAGTTTGAAAGTTTGAAAATGGTTTGATCAAAGTTGTAGTTTTAGATCTTAGAAGATGGAATTGGATTGGACATGGCTTCAGCTTTGTTGTGTTTTTCTTGGGAGAGAGCTGCAAATGTTATTTGCTATGTTGTGTTTTATGATATTTTTTGAATATGAAAAGGAGCGGGTTTATAAGCTTGCTTTTGAAAGGATGAATGGAAATGATGCGATATTTGTTGGATTGTGACATTTACAAGGTCCCTTGAGAAACGCTAACAAAATGAAGGGTACAGAATTTTAGTAGGTCCTTTTTTATGGGCCTTTGTTTATTGGAGTACTTTGCAAGGATTATTATGAGTTATATGCTGAATTGAACTTGAACTCGCCTTGGGATAATCAATTTTGCGATTCAGTTGGTAAAAAATGTCTAGGTAGCTTCTTCAATGATGCGGACCTGTGAGGAATTGATTGAGTGTCACATTGATCAGGCTGCGTTGGGGCTTTGTTGTTTGGTTGTGGCGTCTTGGTTTATGGGATGATGCTATGACATATGAACATGATATTTTGTGGTGAGCATGATGCTCACTCACAGGTGTGCATGGATATTACATGTGGACTATTATCATGAATTGCAATAACTGGATGCTTGTAATTTCCATAAAGTTAATGTAAAAGTGTCCCGCACAGTGTCATTGGTGGAGTTAACATGAACCATGAATCAAATTAGTCGAGAACATATTCAGACCTGAAATGCTTTCAATCGACCATGTTATCGGAATGATGAATGATGTTTATCAGTAGAATGACTCAATTTAGGTTGAGAAAATAAACCTGACTGGACTAACTGGGTACTATTGTATCTGGGTGTAAAGATAATTTGTTACATCCAGCTATTTTATTAGCTTTTTAAAAGTTTTATACTTAAGTAGCCATAAATTCTTCTGGTCAAGTAACAGGGTTAGTAGTTTCTTAATCTCGTCAAGTCTCATTTAGTGTACGTTTCAACTAGCATATTGTAATGCGATGAATACAAATTGTGTAGCACATTTCACTCGTTTGAAACTGCAACTCCACCTTACCTGGTAAACCATCAAGATATATAATTTTTCGTTGGTTAAAATACCTTATTGGACGGAATTCCTAAATCATATTCTGCATTAATTATTATACTTGGTAAGAAGAACGGATATCAGGAACAATCCCGACAAAAGAGTAATCCTGGTGGCTCCACTGCCATCAGTAGTGCCCATCGTTGATGTTGCTCCAGCCTTGCAATCAGGTTTTAGAGCTCCATTCCTTGGACTAGGACATGGGTTATAATCTGGCTTTGGACACGCTGTTGTCGCCATTGTGGAATTTGGTGCAGGGTCTACTGTCAAATCCTTTGGAATGACAATATGTCCAAAATTGTGACAGTACTGATAGCAGAAAATTCCAATGGTTTCAAAATCCTTTATGCTTCTTGGCAAAATCAGAGTGACATCTTCATCCTTGTAAGACCGGCCAACAGTTAATCTGTCACAGCTCTTACCGGGATATGGCAGTGTAACAAATTTAGTTTCGTCACTGGTATCAATTCCTTTCCAGACACAAAACAAGCTATAAACTTTACGTACACAAGTACTCTCACCGTTTAAATAGCTATTCTTACCCTTTGGAGCAGGGCTGAGCTGTCCATGGAACCATGCAGCAGGTCCTTTCCCATCATAATTTAGGCCTTTAATGACAATCTCCCTCTCATTTTTCACTACAACCTTTCCTCGGAAATCATGGGCACATTGATAGAATGATCCAATATCTACCTCCGATTGAACACCCAAAAGAAAGCCCAGAGCAGTAACTAAACCGATCAGACGAACCATCGTTTCCATAAATTATCTTGAAGCCACGCTAAATCTCGCTCAAGCACGGAACTACTTGCGTTTTGCGAAATAAATTATTTTACATGCAACTTTTTATACATGAATGACTAACAAAAAGTATGCGTCTACACTGTTTACAGTCAAGTTTACGATTGCTCTTGGCTCTGTTGAAATGGTTGAAATTTTACGCGAGTGGCTCAATAATAAAATATGACTATAAAAATCCTTGGAAATTTGCACACACAAAGCAGTAAAGGTGACTGTTTACTCCTGAAATCCAATGCTATCAACAATTAGCTTGCGTTTTATATTCCTCAGGACTATCATGACCCAAGGTTTAGTGAACTGTGTAATTTTTCGTCAACAAGACAGGTGTCTTGCTCGCTGCAGTAGAGACTTTGCAACACTGACGGCAGCGGAAGCATGGACATTGCGCTTTTTAAAGTCTTGTATACACTACTGTTGTGGGTAGTGCTCGTCTTGTAAAATATTGACTTGCACGGTTAGTTATGTCTTATGCAAGAAGCTCACAAAACGGTTGGATTTAGCTTTGGGATATTTTTTCCTTCCAGTATGCATGGCTTAAAAATGAAACCAGGACTGGCCATAAAAAAATATGTCACGAATCCAGAATGTTATATGAACACAATTCGACATAATGGCTTGCGTTTATGTTTATATCCAAACCACTTGTTCCACCAATTTGACCTATAAAATATCCTACAGTACGAGAAGAGCAGCCGGAAGTGAGCTGATGCTTTTGTGTTCTTGGCTCATATATTATTTTGTATTACAATTACAGCAACATCAAACAAGCTTGTTAGATGGATACCATAAAATATGAATGCATTATTGGCAACAACAGTTTATAAAAATATAAGTTTTCCAGAAATTAGAACCTGTTAAAAATATGTACATTCACTAGGTGTAAACAGGTAACTGATGTCACTGTCACGTAGTACGTGTTCCATGTACATATGAAAGTCTCATATCAATTTAACCGAAATGTCAGGCGTTTCCGTAACGAGTTCGGATAGCAAATGATGGGTCGTAAACTTTGCCTTGTTGTCCTTCGCTTTTGGGGCAAAATGAATCTTTATTTGTGGTAAGCACTTAGCATTCCAAAACAGTTTCTGGAACGATATGCAACAACCAAGGCAAGGTTTGACATGAGCTCATGTTATGTTAAAAAGTAGTGATGTTTGCATCGTATCATGTAAATTGTACGTCGACAAGTTTGTCAAGGTCGTTTCCTTAATAATGTGTAACATGAGAAGCAATTCATTTGTGTATCGACTATTTTTGAAATCTTAATGCAATTGATAGTTAGCCCACCCTTTTGTAGGGATTATCAATTGGTGTAAAACGCGTATGCAACAGATGCCTGGGTGGCATGAATAATGGATAAGCTTCTGGAACGGAGGAATCCTATGCGGATAGTTTTTTCAACAAAACTTTTCAGCAGTACCGTGGATTACCAATAGAGCAATGGGATCATTATAACAATGTTCCCTTTCAAAAACAAATTTTGAATGAATGTAATGAAATTGGGTTTTTTCTTGTTTTGACATGCATATTTAATCCAGTACTCTATGAAAACACAAACCTATGTAACCGTTACTTTTATCAAACCGAAAAGCTATCAGAACAATAATTTTAGCTACATGCACACATATACCCAAGTCGAAATTGCTTTGCCGATATCAATTTTAGATGTTGATCGGTAGAAAGGAAAAGGTAAAAAAAATGACGCTACGTAACAAATATTTACTTTACGAGGTTCTCTGCTGCCATCACCAGCAACGGAACAAAGAAAGTAAAGTTGAGATAAGTGGCAGAGCTTTTCTGTAATAATAACAAAATTAAATATTTATGGCACTAAAATTAAAAGGAAAAGTATATTCTGAAGGGACTATTTACTTTAGGTGGAGTGACGAACTGGAGGGAAATTCACATGAACTTTCCATTGCTTCAGAATTTGGAAATGAAAATGAAATCGCTTAGTCGCGTCCATTACTTTGCCATACCACCCTGTTTTCAAACAAACTCAATCATACTTCAAATTTTAGATAAGATAAGGTGTCATGGGTAGTGAGTACTTGGTACATATAGTCAGACTCGAAGCTGTAAACAGTTTTTCTGTAAGAAAAAAGTTTCTCGATAATACATATACAACAGACACCACTTCAATATCATAACGTGTATGTACACTCATTAAACATTTCCGAAATAACATTTTATGTCATTTCTATCAAGACGAACAATATAGTTTACCGAGCTATCTAAGGCTGACAACCTGATATTACTTGGAATTCCGTATATATTAGATTTGATATTCTATTCAATGGATATTTTATGATTTGCCAATGTGCATTGCCCAATAGACTGTAGTGTTGAGGTTTGGACAGCTTTCCGTCGGAAAATCATAAAATCGTTTATGATCCAGAACAGTTTTAATCAAAGAAAGTAATGGAAAATGGTTTATTTTACGACAGCAACAAAGCGATGGTTTACGCAACACTAAATATCAAAGTCTTCCGCCTTCCTGATTGCATCTTATATCCTGTCATCAACGCAACACCATTTCGTCTGTATTGTACATTGGAACTCATCCTCTATAATGCTTCATAACTCCTTTCACCGTACGGGTTTCTAATATTCGAAAGATCGATATAACGCACAGTGTTTTAAGCTTGAATATGTTAATGAGGGGGTTGCGTGGTTATGGCTCACAAGAGCTCATTTCAGTGCATTGAATAATACAATTGTGCAATACAATTATCATTCGTACAGTGCAACCGTAAAATCAAAGACTTGGGGGTCTAAGTTGACACAATTCCAGTGAAAGATTTATTCGCAACCCAACCCCATATTCAATATTTGAAACACAGCCTTGAAATACGCATATTTTAATCAATCAGTATCGCGTACTGAGAGACAAACTTCGAGATCCTTCACTCCTCTGGAATGTTGGCCAATTTCTTTCATTATGTCTCTGGAAGTATTTGTGAAACGTAGTAATACATAAAGTTTCTAACGTGCCACCGTTTCCGCTTACGAAAGTAATAATTTGTAGGGATAATTTTACTAACATGCTTGATAGCATAAAGAATGGATCTAGAAATGTTGAGTTTTTTTGCTAATGGAAATCTTCGCATCGTAGAGACAAGCGCTGAAGACAACTCGATGAGAGGATGAGACAACTGAAGAAACGAACGCGAAGAAATAGCTACTATCAACTATATTCTAACATATCGGCCAAGTCGTTTACAAATAATATCACACATTATGTAGTGACTGCCAAATACACCCTATAAATATGCCACCTTCACTTCATTCTTCTCACGCTGAACTGGGCTAAAAATAGGAATCGTTTCTAGTTTCTATTTGTAAAAAGTTTCAATCTGAGGACACAAAGAGTTCTCTACAAAAATGCAAACCTTTTTCATTTCAAGATGAATCTTGGTGAAATACAAGTGAGTGTCATGCAGTTTTATCTGAGTCAACGATGTTCTTGCTGATTTCAATGTGATATTTTACAGAAGTGTAAAAAACAAGCAAAATAAATATTTTGCACAAATGCAACTAAATTATACAGTTTGATTGTGGTGAGTTTAGCACCGGAAGAGTTGCACTATGCGAACTTACAGAGTCTTAATTTGTGGACGGAGCTTCTCAAAATTCCAACGCTTTTTTATCTTCATAGTTTTTGCAATTACATTTCTGAGTTTGTACAAATACTTACAAGTGAAAGAAGCTAAAGAGTCAAGCATTAAACAAGCGTTGGGAAATGGTGCTGTTCGGGATCTTGTAAAACCAGAAAATGATACTTTCTTAGTGAACGGTCTACTAAGTGATGCAGCTCAGGTAAGACAATGCCACTAAAAGAACCAGAGGTATTCTTACTGTTACAACATTTAAAGTATTTCTTATTATGTTTCAAGGTACAAAATCCTTTCATGGTGATAGTGGTCACATCACTTCCGGACAGCTTAGAAAGGCGGAACATTGTACGAGAGACATGGGCTCAAAAAGCATACGAGAAGTATGGAGTTTCGGTTGTGTTCTTTATGGGAAAACCAAAATCTCAAGATGACATGGTATGTTGTATGTAAGATAATGTAAAAGATTTGTTTCCATTTCATTTTAATTCTAGTTGCAAATTGCAGGCAAATTTAATCGCGGAAGCCGAACAGTTCCATGATTTGATTGTTGATGACTTTAGTGAAAGTTACTACGCACTTTCCATCAAAACCTTGCGTATTCTGAAATACTTTAAATTTTATCATCCAAAATCAAAGTTTCTCGTCAAAACTGATGACGATGTGTACGTGAACGTGCAAAATTTGCTTCATTTTTGTTACAGACGAAATGATGAATTTGAAACGTCTTTAAATGATGACTTAGACAAAAAGTCAATCGTTCCTACTTTTCGCTACGTTGGTGGAGTGGTTCACAGCGACAGAGGTCCCCATACATACAATGCTTTCTCCAAATGGTATGCCCCTAAAGACGTTTGGAGTGTTGTTTACGATAAAGCAATGTCCCACCGAAAATCAAATGCGATTCCGAGTGCCGCTGAGTACCCACCGTACGCAGAGGGTAACTTTTACGTGATGTCAGATGACGCTGTGAATGACATTTTAAGCGTGTGTTCAAAAGTGCCATTATATCATTTAGAGGATGTCTTTGTGACAGGAGTGCTTACCACATGGCTTCTTGGTATCGAAAAAGAAGATATTCCGTTCATCTCAAGTTCCAGTAATATGTTTCCCAACTGGAGCTATTGGTGGTTTTCCAAATGGACATCACCCTCGCAAGAACTCATTGCCTTCCATTGTGATAACCATGTAGAACTTATGTCTACAATTCATTTAGATGTAACAAATCAGTTATGAAAAGTTCGCAAAGATAGACTGGCAGGCGGTTAGAGGTCGTGAATATGTGATGTGATACATGTATGATAGTTAAACTGCGAAAAATAAAACGTAGAAAGATGCGGTTGAAGTACATAGGTTACGTGCTATTTCATTACAAATTTGAACATCAAGCTAGCTTTGTAACAGGCGGTAAAATTCGAGAATATTTCGAAACTAACAACGTCAAACATCATAACAAAATCAAGGTAACAAGATTACGACTGATAAAATATTATTCCGTAGTCCTCAAACGCATCGGTGAGCCCATTCGCGAGCAATCGTCTAGGTGGCTTTTCCGCAAAAGGAAGACATGTCTTCTTGAGGTAAATTTTAATAGGAAGCTGTTGGGAAGTGAGATATTAATTATAATCCGAAAACGTATATGTTTCTAATGTGAGGAGAATTCTTACAGTGTGTATTGGCGTCCGACTAGCTATCCCCGTGGCACAGTAAAGTGGAGGTCGTGGTAGATTAATAGGTAACTCTTTCTTGGAGTCGGGAACGTCTTCTGAGACAACGCAATTGTCCATGTTCCCGTTGATATCGTCCATGTAAACTGAATTTTCCACGTCTTTCTCCAAGCTACCATCTCTTGAAAGTAGCTCAAATGATTGAACAATTTCTGATGTGTAGGCCTTGCTTATCTCCTGACTTCTTCTCAAAAGTTCTGAAACGATAACAAGATTATTAAATAGAATGTTAAGGTAGATCATGCTTACAACATACGGGAAACTCGCTCAACACTTACCTTTCTCTTCCACATGTTTTCTCCATGCCTTCTGAATAACCCGAACGTAATGAAGTGCCAAGAAATTCTCCGTTCCTTTCATAACCTTCCAACATTTCTCGGACAAGAATACTAGTGATTTTCCAAACTTCAGAGAGCTTTTCTTCTCAGCTGCGAATATAAGTAATAAAGCTCTAGTGTCCAAGCGCCCATCACAGAAATATTTCAGAGTTTTGGGGAACTCAGCGGAAAACTTGGAAAACGACAGTCTTCAAAGATAAAATATTTCACACATTAGCTCAGAAGTTATTTTCATGGCAGGCTAGACATTATTTCACGGAAAACTGCTACAAATCAACTTACCTGATTGGATATCCGTTCCCTGCAATTTTTACCACATCCCCTATTCCACAAGCAAGTAACTGTTTTTCAACAATGTCCATGGAAAATGTTCCCGCTAATAAGTCCAAGTTAGGTCTTATACACCGGATAAAATGCACATCCTTGTTCTCTGTAGCTTTCAGTCTTGACATGAGTTCTTCCACTGATTGCTTGAATCTGGTTAGAATAGTTTTCCCTCTAGTGTTTTTGTTACTACTGACAGTGTGCACCGATCTCTGACTCTTAGTCCCAGATGTATTTCGGCTTCGTATGAGATCATGCTGGAACAGTCGACTAACGAATACATTTGTACTGGATCGTAGAATATCTTGGAATTCTGGAGGAATATGGTCCTTGTTCTTCTGGACCAGTCCACTAAGTTGGTACTCCACAGTGGTTGCATAATGGGCGACTGTAAATCGACACTTGGACTCGTGTACTTTACTTGTCCGAATGAATCTGGATTTTTTATTCGCCAAGTTCATGGTCATCCTTTCCAGAATATCCTTATCTTGAGATGATCGCCGAAGTAGACACTCCTCGTCAAAGAACCCAAACACCTGCATGTGTAACTCCTCAATCCTCTGGCATAGTTCCGTTTCAATTCTAATAAGTTCTGTTGGAGGGATCATTACTTCGTCTTGAGGGATGGACTGCTCATAGTAAGACTTCACAATAGAGACATTCACTTGCTGAAGCCGCTCGTTTGCATAATTGATGCAAATTTGCTCCAAATGATTGACATGAAAGTTCTCAAATCCGTATAAGTCAAGGAGGGAAAGAGTAGTTAGCTCAGGGGATACGTTTACACGTGCACTGTCTCCTTTCAGGCTAGCATTCACATGCGTCAAAATATGCGAAAACAACGTGTCATAAACAAAGCTAACTAGTGCGTGGAGACGTTCTTCACACTCTTTGGCGTTTTCACACGGTTTCCGAAAAATGCTGTGACGATGTGAACTTCCAGCAGTGATTTTCTTGGCGACAAGAAGGTCAATTAGCTCGGATTCTCGGACACCAAGAAGGCAGGAAGCAAAACGAATGCAATTTTTTTCGGAAACAGTATACTCAATTTTGCACAACGAAGGGGACTCCACTCCACTATAATACTCTTCTTCAGACGAAGTGTCGTAATCAGGTACAAAACTAACATTTAAAAGGGCCATCAAAGCGAGCAGCGTGCCAACTATTCCCGAAAAATCAGCCATTTGAAATGCTTGAATGGCAGTAATCAATCTGTGGACGTCATCTTCTTCTACTTCGGCTGCGTCATTCAATAGGTCTTGTTGTATTAGACTACTCACATCCTTCCAATCAACGCTTTCAGCTTGAATCGCACCATACCTCAGCCCATGCAAAATCTAAATAAAGTGCCATTTAAATGATTATTTTTCCTTAATCATAATAAACTTCACTGTTGCATATAAGTACATACGAAGTAAAAGATGTGGAAGTTGCGTTCACACAAGAAATCATACTTCGCAACGCGATGCTTTTCAAGAAGGTATGTTTGAATTTCAGCTCCTACGATTTGACCTGTGAGTTTGCTGTAGTTTAATTGGACTAGACGACCAAATCTGCTGCTATTTGGATTCGCTTGCGTTTTGGCATTTCCTGAAAGTGATTGGAAACAGTTAGCAATGATTAACAATAAATGTCAGGCGTAACCAGAAGTGCGTAATCCAAAAATTCGGTGCTTTACCAAAAGATTCCAGGATTAACGTTGCAAAATAAATCTGGAAACAGAAACATCAAATCATCCATCAGCCAAATTATCGAACAATCATGTTATGCAGAAATAATGACGCATACCTTTTTATCCAGGTTACTGCAAATATTAGCCCCAAAGTTGCGAGAGTTGTTTTCAGTAAGATATTTGATAAGCTGTTGTGTTGCTGTAGTCTATTAATAGAAACCATGTACTACAGTTCCACCTGTCGTTTAGGTAGTTTGTATTAATCTTGTAATCTAATTAGCTCACCTTTCCAGCTCCGCTTTCTCCTGAAACGAGAATTATCTGATCCGACCCAACAGTAACAAGATTTTGAATGCACTTATGACCAATGTCATAAACATGTGGGGATTTATTCTCAATATTGATTTGGTTTTCCTTCTCCCTAGATGGATTCCTTGCTTCATCAATAAAATACCATTTCATTCTCGTCACATCTTCGATAAAGGACGCCCTCGGTTGTCTTAAACATGAATTCAATGACAGCAATACAGGTCCTGCATATGTATAGAACTGATGACTTCTAAATCTTTCACGTAGACATTCCAGTACTATAAAAAGAAAAAAAAAAGACAATTAAGCTATGTATGATTGGATAAAACAAGCATAGTTTCACATTCACAACATCTGTGGTCAACCTACCATTTTCCATCGTGATACAGTCCAAACGCGTCAAGTCATGAACATCTCTAAACGCCGACAAGATAACACCTTGTTGTCCAGACCGGCATATCACTGGAGTTGATGTCATGACTCGATTCTCCTTCACGTTGTCACCATCAATTCCCTTCTTTCCTCCATTTGGCGACTCCACTAGGTTGCCAAGTTTTGAGGATACTGTCTCATTGTCATTTGTACTGTGGCTGTCAGTATCCAGACCCGAACTTTCCAGATAACTTGTATTGAACATGATCTTTGTTGGTGTGATATTTCCACTATTGCTATTTTTCAGTATCGTCACTAATTTCGTTGGAGAACTTTCACTACTATTACTGTTACTATCACTGTTTCCCAAGTTCCTTTCATTTCTCTCAATGTCATTCGGATCAAAGAAAATCCGTCGTCTAACCGATCCACTACTCCCCCCAGACGCCATTGCGTACCACTGTTGATTCTTGTTCCAGGTAATACTCCAAGTTTAAAAAATCAGTTACTTCTTCTTTCTAGTTTCCTTCACCACTTCACCTTCAACCTTGTCGATACAGAATGAATGTTAGTCCGTTGAAGTCAGAACATGATGTTTCGGTCGCGGGTGTAATCTTCAAAAAATGTTTGTTTTCTTTCTTGTTTGCAAGAACGGTCGTACGATCACGCTGCGCTGCACACCATCAGCCTTGCAAGACGAGAAAGGAAAACAAAACTTTGTTCAATGCGGTTGCGCGTCAATATTGTAGTTATAGTGGTTGACACATGATACATGTATTGAGGGATACGGATTGTACTATGGAGTTTGTCCAGAATACTTTCATGCAAAATATCCAACTCCAACAAGCGAGCATTAATCTCTGGAGTCAAAATGCTAAACATTATTGTCATTGTGAATGACATTCTGGAAACTGTAGAGCTTCAAACTAGCCATTTTGTCAGCGTGAACCATGAGATGATGACGATATGTATTTCATAGTAAAAAGTCTTATCAATATCATGTACACTTCTTGAGTAGCAGGCACAGATGATGCGATGATAATTTGGTGTATGTAAACGAAACTTGTGAGAATAATGTAAACCGCTTTGGGATTTTTTACACGTGAAGTTGTTCGGTGAATTGAGCAGTTAATCCTTTGATAATTTATATATTTTTTAATACACGTTAAAGTCTGCATTCTCAAAAACTACCCCTTGAAGTTCTTTGTAATAACAATCTAATTGGCTTTATACAGTTGAGTACATAATACATAAGGAACATAAAAATAGTAATAATGTGCAAAGCTTGAATCAAGTTTTCATAGAATCTTGCATGGATTTCGCGTGCGTACATCGACTACAGTTACACTACACGGTGTATCAGGTAACATTCAATCAGGTAAGTTGTAAGTTCAACCTTGCTCAGAACGTGTGATAGCGATAATGCTTAAGATCAAAATGAAGAAGCGCGTCTTATCGTGTTTGGGTAATCGGAAAGCTAAGCCGAAGTCATAATATACGGGTGACTTGGAATTGCTATTGCTGAAACCCTATCCTCACTCCAAACCTTGCGTATTATTTGTTGCTCTGTAAAAGCAGCTTAGTGTCAACAATGCATCCTTGGCTAGTAATTGCAATAATGCTGAGTTAAATACTATAGGCATTACATAGTCATTTTCATGAAATTTTCGGCAGGGTTCTTCAGGCTAACAAAACAAGTCGTCACAGTTTCAACCCTTTCGATGTGCACAGTAACAATTGATGTACGCAGACGAATAGCCCTGTTGCTCGCAGGTTTGAACAGATCCTGCGGTAATGACTTTATTTGGCAAGTTATATAACGTAAATTATTTTACATCCGTTCCTATCTTCAATCATTGAAGCACATATTTAGCTACATACCTACAAGATACATGCCTACGTGTAATGCATTATGAAGGATACAAAATTCAAATGAATTCGGGAAGGTTGGTAGACTGGCTAGGAGTGCAAAGATAACAGAGATGCCCTTGGTGGCGTGTTTAATTTTCTTATGACTAAGTATGACTAAGTATTCAACGCAGTAGAAATCATTAATCCGAGTATATTATTACATGGAGGAGTTCGGATTATCTACCAACGCATAGCCGTTAGTCGCATTGCGTTGATAGGAAAAATGACCGTGCAGAAGATATGGTCGGGGTTTGAAGAAGCATTAAAAGCCAATCTAAGAGAAAGAGCTTAAACAAATGCTAAAACTCTTACGTACGTGAATTCGGCAAATAAAAATATAAAAGTTCCATAATGGTTCATGTTTATGACTGTGATTATGAGATTCTGAAACGCTCTGAGTACTTCATGCAATATTTTTGAAACTCAGCCAAATTCACATTCTTGAGTATCTTCATATTTTCCATCCAAGCATAACAGTATGAACGAGTAAAACTGACAACCATGCGATAGTTAATGTGGGAAATATTTCACGCTTATTACCTAATATAATTTCTTTGGCTCCGTCCTACACACGGTTGCTCTGAAGTACAGAATTGTGTCTCTCAATCGTTCTGTTCAGACGCAGAACATCCTTGCTCAGAGGAAATTACGTCCTATGAATTATGGAGGACAATATTGAGCCTGAAATTCACGTAGAATTTCCAGCGATTCCTGAAGGGATTCAGCTTTTCGAGCCACTCTGGCCTCCGACTTCCAAAGGAAAATCCGAGGACCTAGAAATCGTAGTTGTGCTACTTGGATGGGCTGGTGCGGAGCATAAGTACTTATCAAAGTACTCCGATTTTTACCTTAAACGCGGGTATGTTCTTAAAATAAAGTTTTTACGTTTAACCTGTTTGTAAAAATCCATATGGTTCTTCGTATTTATTTCCAGCTGCATAACAGTAAGATATATTACACCACTGCGTCACCATTTCATACAAAACGACAAGCTCCCCTTGATCGCACAAGGAATCGTAAAATATCTCTGTGACCTTCAACTGGACAACCATCCTATATTTTTCCATGTATTTTCAAACGGTGGAGCGTATACTTATTCGTACATTCTCAAGGAGCTAGCCAGATCTGCGAACAGTCGACTTGATCTACGCGGAACGATCTTTGACTCGGCACCTTGTCCTCGGAAACTTCGAAAGTCTTATGAAGCTTTACTCACAATATTTGCTAATTTAAACAGGTAACAATACAAAATCTTTGTTGTTTATTTCAAGATGTGGCTTGACACTAAAACTTGTTCTATATGAAATAGCTTCCGATACATCGTTGCTGGGCTTGTGATATTATTTTTGGTCTGCCAGATATTCTGGTTTCACTTACGAACTGCTGTTAACTTTTGCCTGTACGGAGACACACTGGACGCCCTGGAAAATCGTGACTCACAAGAAGCTCCTTTAACAAATTGGCTAGGAAGAATAGTAAATCTGCAAAACCACAACTTTCTCTTTTTGTATTCTGACGGTGACGACTTGATCCCTGCAGAACAAGTAGAGCGTTTTGCATCCATTGTGGCGTCACGTGGAAGTGTAGTTGAAAAAGTGAAGTTTTCTGGTTCGGAGCATGTAATGCATTACCGAAGATACCCTAAGGTGATTAGATTACGAATATTATTTTTATTGGATTGCGTATTTGCTGAGAGAAACACAGTCACGTGTGTAAAAACTAATCCCCTTTCCGAGTGTATGCTTCATATACAATAA
>VICI01000475.1:0-37321 GCA_019593645.1 Akabosia matsudoensis | reverse complement strand
TTCTACATTTGCCGATCCACCCTCTTTGCCTCCATATCTAGAAATAAAACTATCCCATTCTAGAGTCCGCGTAATTGACTTCTATAATGTGGTGCCATTAATATGCTTTCCTAACTACCTTCTTTTATTCCAACTCTTTAGAAGTAAAATTCTTCGATTCTAATGTTCGAATGGTTGACTATAAAAATGGCCGCCTGCAGCCGTCACTCGTCAGGGATATGCATGAATTATGGCCTACCATAAACTGTATTCCTCGCTACAGATGTTGATACGTGGCTTATCTTTCACTCACGTTCTAAGAAACCAAGCCATTTAGTAGATATGAACCTGTAGCCGGTCCGTATCATAAACAACAATGCACATGATAGGTAAAACTTTAAGAAAATGGCATATAATAGACTAAAGTATGTCCATAAGGGTTTGAAAGTATCAATTTATTTTAGGCTGATGAAGAACAAAGCAACTGTATTGAGTTACATCTTAATCTTACATGTTCACCTTTACAACTTTTCTTACATTCTCCAACTGGAAGAATTATTCTTTTGTAATACAATTATGGTAAAAATAAGAAAGCTGACGAAGACTGAAAAAATTGTGTTTGCGGGCATCCTTGATTACTTGCAAGCGGACACGACAAAGTGTCATATTGTCCGTTAAGAAGTAATCATATGGGTTGGCGACAGTAAAGAGCTGATGAGAAAACCATGTGATCCATTGATTCACGTCTTTTCTATCTTTGAGATGAGGTAAGAAGCCGGCATCGTAAAGAGCATTTACCACTTGACAAGAGTATTGGTCTACGCCAAGTAGCTCCCTCTCATAATTCCTTTTCACGCCTACTAACCTCTTGCAAATTCCATAGTAAATCGCCAAAGCTGCATCACCATCTTCGCATTCAAAAGTTCCAAATGGATGTTTTGTACGATCATGTGGTATCTCCAAAGTACTTTGAGCCCAAACAGCAACGAGACGTCTCCGAAAATTAGGATTGGAACCCGCCTAGAGTCGTTTCAACTGTATATTTAATGCTGAACATAGCATTTATAACATAGCTATAAAACTGAAGAAATGTACCTTAAATCGCTCCACAATAGCGTCCCAGTCCCCTACTCCTTTCTTCCAGTCCAGGTTCTTTGCTGACCAATCAAGTGCTACATTGCTCGTTACAATTGAAGCCTTGTCCTTTATAATTAAATAGGCAACACTGAAATTTTGAGCACAAATTCACTCTCCTTCTTTCGCATGCACTTTATTTTCTTACCCATTTTTGTGTCCCAAGAAGTTGACCCACGCCATGTTTGACATTCCAGCTTCGTACCAACACAGAATGCAGATCATTTACGCAAGCTATACCGAATGTCTTAGACAGAAACTCGTAGCAGCTCTGAAGCTCATCCGCCGTAACATTACAAGCGTCCTGTGTTCATTATGCAAACGAAAAAAAATAGATGTTAAGCAACCACCATAAGGAGAGCATGGACTTAGCATAATAAAGCCGGTAGGATATACAAAGTTCTTATTAAAGTCTGACCTTCATTTGGTTCTTGATGACAGCCCAGCTAATTGGATGCTCAGGATACCGAAACTCAAACCACGCTTTGGTTATCAACAACTCCTCCACCATTGGGTCGTCCGGCTTACAAATTTTAGGAACCGTAATGCCCCCCATTTTAATTCACCACAACCTACAGCTACTACTTCAACACACTAATAATTTCTTTTGCAAGGACTCAGCCAGCACGTGTTACAACAATCGAAGCTAAACAACAACTAACATGAAGACGTCTACTGAAACTGCTTCAGTGACTGATAATTCTACAAATTTCCAGTGATTTACCAAAACGATCCATGATAAAGATATAAATCTAATTTTCTGCCCACACAATGGAGTATTCTACATGCCAGCTACGGCAAGACTTAAAACATACTGATGCACTTTGCTAAAGTCATAACTACTTGTATGCAAATATTTAGGGGGTACTCCATCTCGCCCTATATCCATACAAAGTAATAAAAGACGCATTCTCCACTCCCTATTCGAATCAGCTCGACTAACTGTACCAGAGTTGCAAAGCTCTTCAATGACACGTTTAATTGCCCCGACCTTACCATAAGGCGGATTTCGAACTTGAACTTTTGCGATAACCATATCTTGCCTAATGCCATGATAGATTGCAAGCATATTGTCCTGTAAAGTTTTAATAAATTAAATCACATACATCCTGCATAAAGAGTTTTACTTCGCTCAATTCAAATCATGTCTACCAACCTGAATAAAATATTCCTCATGGAACGGTGCACTGTCAGTCTTGCTCCATCCGCAGAATGCTTCAGCTCCAAACACCCGTTTCAGATGTAGCTGCATGGAAAAAGGTTAGAAATCAAGTTGTAATAAAAACTTTTACTATGTTACATGGTTGAAAAACGGTTAAGGTAACTACAATATTTCCAAATTATTATTTAAAAAAAAAAAAGGTTATCTACCATTTCTTTTTTACGCACTACGAAATTGTGCAGGTCTGAGAAATGACGTTCACGTAAAAAATTCAAATCATCCAACGTACTTTCATCCATCACGTGGGCAAGTTGTTTGATGTACTCCATGGCCAGCTTCATCGATTCAGATGCTTTGAAATATTTGCATAATCTTTTTGTCATGTATTCCATACAACCCTGGCTGGCAAGAGTTTGAAAACAAATTAACTTGCTGACGGTCTGAATATAGTCACGAACGTAAGAAAGTTCTTGATTCCATTCTGGTGTCTCTCTTCCGTGCATTATCGCATTCTCCCCTACGAAGTCCTGTGTGAAAGAGGTTAACGCAAACATTTTTTAAACGATCACGAGCTCATGCAATGAAAGTCTCGACACTATTGGGCTTCCTTACCAGCTCCTTGACAATCTCTTGGTAATCACATTCTTCGCCACCCAGTATCAGATTGTTCCCGAGACCCTCTCTCAAAACTTCTCGATATTCGTCAAGTGTAAATCCTCGCACAAGGCCCACAAGCTTCCATAATTCGGAATGTAAAATTTTGTCAGAGCCAATTACTACCACAATGTTCCTTACTTCAGCCAGCAGATGTTGCTTCTCTCTCTCGTAAATTTTTAATCTAGAGTCTTCATCTATTTGGTACTTCCCCTCTACACGATTAGCGATAGTAGCACGGCGGTGTTGACACAATTCCACTTCCAATATGTCTTCCAATGATGTCCCTGAACAATCGTTTTCCTCGTCGATCGTTTTTTTTCTCCTGAGAAAGTACTTAAATTGAGACAGGTCGTACACTCCATAGCGTACCATGAAAAATTCAAACAATTTCTCTAAGAATTTTGGCGATCTATCGACTCGAATGTTTTCATCCTCCTTTCCCAGCTCAGAGACAAGCTGATAATCCACCACGACATCCCAAGGTTCTCGATAGTCACGGTACTGAGCAATGGAAAGACACCTGAACCACGCTTCAACTTCTATTTCACTTAAATTTTCAACATCTAGCTCAGACATTTTTCGAACGCACACTCTTTAAGTTAAGCACCTCCTTTACCTAATTTTTTTTTTCACTACAGTAGTCCACCACACAAAAGTAGTCAAATCAGGCAACACGGAAAGCGACTCAAACCCAAATACATACAAAGAATTTCGTATAAAACGAGCAGAGTACATGTTCGTAACACGTCAATTATCCAACCATTTGATTTATTGATCCGACCTTTCTACGTACATAGTTGTTTTTTATAGTCTGTTTTTGTTACAATTATATTCAAGGAGCAAGTACATTTTTATTATTTAGCAGAATTTAAAGTTATTACAATGAAACCTTTTATAATTTGTAAGTAAGTCGTGAACAACTTGTGCACGACCTCTATTATGCAAGATATCATCGGTCCAGAAATCTGCAAAATCGCACTGAAGAATCAACAGCATGAAACAGAAGGCTGCATGATGTAAACCAGTTGTTCCAAAACTGCACATATCAATCACATTCTTTTTCTGAAGAAGGTACATGGTCTTGAGGAGGCCGTAAAATGTAACATCATCCGAGCAGTGATAAACAATCATACAGGCTAATGAAACATTCGATCGAATGGAGAGCTGAACGTGATCTTTATCCATTGCCAGATGAGGCCTAAGTAACTCCATTCTTGGAACGCAATATTTGAAAAAATCTTGTCGAGCTTCGCGCACAGGTATGCCGCCAACCTACATTCAGAAAGCTATGTTATGATACATGGGATACTTTTATCCACTTTTTGTATTCGGTAAACGATTCCACTTACCCCGTTGATTTCAAGAAATGCTTCCCAGTACTCATATTCGGTGCTTTCAAAGTCAAAGTTTGCCTCCGCTCCTTTCACGTACAGCTTCACCATTTCGTAGTCAGACAACATGTTTCTTTCAAAAATTCCAAAGCTGTAGACAAAAAAAATTATGTTCAGCTGGTACATTTGTTTGTTTTTTAAATGCTTGCTTATTTCTTATTCAAAACTAGTGTAAGCCGTGCCCAACCTATCATATACTTTGCGTCGATAGTATGATACATCGTTTATAACACAGACTGCTTGTCCCAGGTTGACAGCTTTCACGGCGTCTTTGTCGTCCTCTTCGAATTCCCTAATTAGCTTCTCCTACATATTTATGCATGTGAAGAGACATATTCAAGTAAGCTTTATTCAAATTGTCGAATCAAGCAGTATAGGCCAGCAGGATACATTTTTAACCTACCAGTTCAGTTTCAATCTCATCATCAGACTTGGCAGATTCGTCCCCACGATTGTAAGTAGCATATTTAGCCAATACATTACGTGGTAAACAAACCAGAGCATCCATGAAGCGGTCTTCGTATACATCAAGCGAATGTTGGTGGTTCCTAGGTTTCTCAAAGTATCCAAGATAGTGTTGAATTTGCCAAGTTTGCATGGCCCATGGCTCTACAACGAGTGCAGAACGTCGAATTCGGTCCACCCCATCCGCCCAAGGTTTATCTCCGTAAGTTTGATCATATTCATATTCAGTGGGTACCATTCCGGGCAAACGTTCACAGCTAATCGGAACGTCAACAAACTGGTTCAGCGGAATAGGTGGGTACGGAAACCACATTGGCGTCGGCGACTTTATCTCTTTAAAACGATTCCAGATACTGCTCTCAGTGCCAGGTATCTGTACACAAAAACAAGAATGAATGTTTTCATCAGTAACAACATCCCAAGCATTAAAAGTCTGTATGCTACTTACTGCAGCAGCTGTTTGTATTAACTTCCAATTTCGATTCTGGGAGCCATATTTTAGGTCCGAGCAGTGAACTGCAGCCAACAACTTTGCATCGATTAACTCTGCGGTGGTGTACTTCGTGCGAATTCCAGTATAATAAACACTGGCACTGTTTTTTTGCAAAACATTATTAACTTTATTAATCCTCCCCACTTTCTTGATAGGAGGCGCAATCATTCTTCCACGTTAAATTTTAAAAAAACAATCTAATATTCACTGAGAGTTTTAGGAGTGTCACAACGTATATTAATATCAACTAACGTCCGGCGACCGCTCGACACAGATTTTCTTGCCTTCCAACTGGATGCTCCCTAGATTCAGCCAAATCTTCCAATGTAGCGTTTCTCCTCGACTGTTCAAAAAGCTCTCTTGGATTATAAGGTAATCCACAATACGCGCAACTACTTCTTTCCCTGAAGCATCTACTACAAATCACATGTGAGAAACAAGAATGTTGATTCGGTGTCACTGGCCAAATGAACTGCAAGATACTTCCCGGCGATCCTAACTTATTCCACTTTACATGACATGAGGGGCAACCACCTCGTTGTTTCACTAACACTTGGAATTCTAACATTATTTCAAAAGCACATAAAGCAAGCAAACATTTGACGGCACAGTCCGAGACTAAGCCTTCATCTTCAGTTTTGCCCTCATATTCATAACTTATTTTATAAAAATTACAACAAAAACTCTGATCTATCCATACTTCCTTTCTGCTCTGCAATTCCGTAAAACAATCATCGCTGCATACCTGAATTCAGACAAACCAGAATAATTAGGCCCACAAAGTCCCCTGTAAATTGAACATTAAGCAATTAAGTTCGCTCGAACAACAGTACCTCGCCAAGTATTGACACCAAGACTACTTAAAAAGATGCACTTTTTCCCTGTTAAAGGTTAAGGTTACCTTACTTTCAACTAACCATGACCCCAAGCTAAGGGGTAAATTAAGAAAACCCTATAGTACTCAAACAATGCATACTGTCGAAAGCAAAATTAAATGTATTACTAAGGTTGTATTCTTTTTAATCACTGCCTTATTTATTTCAATTCTGAACGCACTGTACATACATCATATGTATACAAAATAACAATCAAAAAGAATCCTCAACACTAAAAACTACTCAACTGCTTAACTGAAATCATAAATAGCCAATTAACAATATAATTCCTCTTATTCCACCACTTCGACAGACTCCTCTATTTCGTACTCCACTTCTCCTTGCTGCAGCTGAGATTGATTGGAATCTAGATTCATAATAGAAATTAGGGACCCCTGACCTTTAATAACTCCATAAAGTCAGACAAAAGTGGCATGTTCTAACCTTGAGATTCGGATTGATCGTTGGTAACTTCTTTGACCCGTTGATTGTCTTCATCTGATGGCTCAACCGCTTTTTCCTTATCCACCAACTCCATTCCGTCGGCTACCCCTACTGGCAATGCCTCATTCTCTTTGTTGCAGCTCGACATTTCTTGATCCGTACAATCCATTTCCTCCGAGTTTTCATGTTCCGAGTTAACTTCAGTTTTTGCGCGCGTGATGTTCAAAGCGTGATTATCCTCTTCTTCGCCGTCGTTAGATGTGGAGCACTGGACGATGGTAGTTTCCACAATCTTGCCGTAATCTTGACCGACGATTTCTATTACAAAGAACAAATTTAAGAATTTTTTCTTAAAGTATGAATATACATCTCCATCTTGTAAAAATCGAACACTTACGACAGATGACGCGTAAAAGTTTGCTTCCATTTTGTTCTTCGTTGAAATTTATGAGGGCTTGTTTAATCTCTCCAATCATCTTCTTTCCCCTTTGTTCCCCGAACTCATTAACGAAATATGCATCCGCTTCTTCACTAACTTTAGAGAGGTTCAAGTCGTTAGTAAGCCCAGAAACTTTTGTCTCACATTCTCCAATCTCTTCATTGAGTTTCTCGATTTTTGCAAGATGATCGTCGCGTTCAACCTTCTTGTTTTCCAGCATATTCTTAGTATGAGAAAGTTCTCTAGTGAGTAGTGCACTTGGACGAATAAGAGGCTGATGGCCGATCTCAACTTTGCCCTTTTCCTCCATTTCATCCTCAGAAACGCTCTCATCCACGCTGATGGGGGACGACTGACGTCGTTTAGACGCTGGCATAGGAATAGCCTCGTTTTCTTCAAAGGATACTTCCATTGCCTTGGGTGAGGATCGCTTTCGTTTAAAAGAATAGCTCGGACGTCCACCCTTGTTAACGGGAAGTGAGTCACGTTTTTTGGCTGCTAGGTATGCTGTTTAATTGTAAAAATCATTTTTTAAACACATTTTAACATTATGGTCGGTTTGAAAGCGATAAATTCACCAGACGCACTTGAGCCCAATTCATCCAAAGGTCCTTCCTTATCATACAAAGTGCCGTTGCTAAAGGAGAGCACATTCATAAATTTTGGAAGCTGTAAATTATTTGACCATCTGCGATTCGCCGTAGCAATAAAGTCGCTTCCACCTCGCTGTATATCCTGTGGTAATGGGGACTTGCAGATGCCATTTCCAATTAGCGCAGCTGTTTAAATGATAATGCAAATCCATCATCTCATATGAGCTTATATACAATAAAGCAAACGCAGTACAAAAGTTTCATTACTACGTACCGTGAATCTTCAAGAAATAAGCCCTCATTATCCCAGCATAACAACCCTTATTTAGGTACCGTCCAATATTTGAAGCAACTCCGTTATACCAGGCCTTATTAAAAATTGCGTTGTCTGTGACACCCTTCAGAGTTTCTACTTGGTGTCGGTAGTTGGTCATAAAGGGGTCGTCTTCGTCCCACCTCCTGGACATCCAGTAATCCGCTTTGATCTAAACACATCGAAGCCATCACAATTAATGCATGTGGAGAATCCAATCATTTTCGATACCAAAATTTTACAATCACTACCTCAGACCATTTCATTGTGCTCCTATTCTTGGAATCGCCAAATAAGTCTCCCCACTTGACGGTTAGTTCTTGCTTTGATTCTAGCCATATCGCAATCGCAATCAGCATTCGCTTATAATCCAAGAGATTTTTGTTCGAACCTCCTCCATTTTCATCAATCAATGCCAGTTCTTCGGCAACAAAATCCAACGTTAGTGAAAGATCACTTCCTTCCGTGCCTCGCTTCGATGAAGGGCCTGGTAGTGATAACAAAAACGCTTTCTGCGATGAAACTCTTCGTGACGACTCAGCTTGAGATGATGCGGCCTGCGAAGATTCAGCTGTAGAAGATTCCACTTGCGATGACACATCCTCTGACGACACGACTTGGGAAGACAAAATCTGCGACTCATCCGAAAGTTCACCCACTACTACATTAAAAAACATAATCTTTTAGAATCGTATTTCCTACTATGAGTGACGAAGTAGCTTACCTTCTCCAGACACCTTCGAGGACACAACTGACTCATTTGCCATTCCCTGTTCCGTTGTGACGAGGGTGCATTGCGAAACATTTGGCAAAACTTAAAAAAAACCAAGCAAAAATTACATGGTAAAAGTATTTTAACTTAGGAATAAAGGTAACAAGTATGGAAAAATTTCAAAATTAAACCATTAGTATTACCGTCCTCATTTTGCAATGGCTCCACATTTTCCTGCATTTCGGGTTGAGAAGCACGTGCACGATTTCCTGCCAAGAAAAGAAAGAAAAAAAAGTCACCTGCCTGCACCACAAAATGAAGAATTCTGAAATCACTAAATATACAATGGGAATACCGATTTCTCTTGCTGCCATTTCTCGACCTTACGGAGAACAACCAACTCTTAAGCACCAACAGTCTAAAAAGTAAATATCAAGAAGCACCAAACCACTGTGAGCAAAGTAGCAAATGGAGCACTTGCCAGGAAGACAGCAAACAACAAACTGACCGCTTCAAGCCGTCTAAACTCTCCTTTTGCTCTGAAGGAAGCAAGTTTCTCCAACATAAATGGTCAACTGTCGAAAACATGGCGGTTAAGCACTCCATTCGATCCTTTAAAAAACGCAGATATCCAGATCAAATGCTAGATACCATTAAATCGTATGAGCATGTGTCCCACAATTAATTGAATGAAGTCTTTCATCGGGGTTCCATGTAACAAAATTCAAAGACTTTTACTGCAGGACTACATGCCTCTATGTGACTACAGGCTTCTAAACTACACCTGAGATCGTCTTATATCTATCAAATTGTTCCTAGTTTCAAGTTGCCTCGCCTTTAAGCAAACTCTGTCTCTTTTATAACTCTCGAGACCTAACCATACCCAGTGCCGTCTCGCATTTCTGGATAAACAACTTTCTTTACCATGACAAGGTGCCTTCGAATCATAATTGCATTCGCATTTCTTTCAAATAAGGTGCCATTGAGAAAATACCATTATTACTTTGTAAGCTTTCCGAATCAACCTCTAGATTTATATGCATGGCAAAGCAACCGTTCTCATTTAGAATATGTTAACTTTTTTTTAGATTCCCCTGCCCTGGTCTTGAATGCCATCAAGCTTTCTTGCATGCCTCTCCCATTCTGATTTCACTCGCTTGTCTTCCATCTGTAGAAAAACAACTATACTTCACGAGAATATAGCATGTTTTCTTCTAGAATTGTTTGCATTCTCATTTCGTGCAAATAAAATACCTTTTAGAACATACCATTAATTACTTTGTAAGCCTTCAGAATCAACATCCACTTATCCACATCTAGAAGAACAACTTTTCCCTTCTAGAATATGTCAGGTTCTTTCTAGATTCGACTGTCCTCCTATTTTATGCCAACAAGCTTCTCTGCATGCGTCTTGCATTCCGAATTACGTCTCCCGATTCCATCTGTAGAAAAACAAACCTACTTTACAAGAATAAGGAAGGTTGTCCTCAAGATTTTCGTACATAGGAAAACAACTGTTCTCTTCTAGAACACGTTATTTCTAGATTCCCCTGCCCTAGTCTTGGATGCCATTAAGCTTTCTTGCCTGCCTCTCGCATTCTTCCTTCACTCTCTGTTGTTTTCCATCTAAAGGAAAACAACTCGGATCTACTAGAACATGACAGGTTTTCGTCTACAATTAATTACATTCACCCGTATTTCAAACAAGATACGATTTAGAAAATATCATTCATTACTTTGAATGCCTCTAAAATCATCCTCTAGTATTCAACATCCCGAATAACAACTGGTTTGTTCTACAATATGTGAAGTTCATTCTAGAATCGCCTGTCCTATTTTATGCCATCAACCTTTCCTGGATGCCTCAGAATTCACTCTCTAGTCTTCCATTTCCAGAAAAAGAACCCCACGTTTCTAGATCAAGGCAAAACTTGAAATATAATATCCTATTAACGAACTATTTTTTAAATTAATAAGCTACCTGCATCAACATCTACTCTTCCATATCTAGAAAAAGAAGTTGATACTTCAATATGATATCCAGTTCTTTCTAGATTTCAGCCAACTAGCTTTCTTTTCAGTCTCTCGCTGAATTCCCTCTCCACTCTTTTGTCCTCAGTACTAATCCGAATGTGTTGGTTTACGCTAAATTGTTCAGGCTAGGTCTCCATCAGGGTTACGAATGACATGGACATAAAAAAATGGTAGTTTCCCTTCATTTACCCGTTCAACTGTGAATTTGACATTTGTCTGGAATCCAATCATCTTATTGAGAAAACTACTAATGTATCGTAAGCGTAGGATCGTGACCATGTCATCAACAAATGCACGAAGAAATTTAGCATTAAATTATCCTTAATGACTGCCTGTTCCATTCTTTCAATAAATATATCCGCCACTATTGTGGACAAGGGACACCCCATTGCTATTTGCATTCTTACATTACCTTCTGTTCTTTGCATGGAAGATTTTTTTACTTGATCAGATATCTAAGATGGTTTTTAACCCCTACAATTTGGACTAGCGGCACAAAGACTTTTGGCACGAAGATTTTTGGTAGAATTCCATTTCACGGACGATTGACATATAGGATAAGTAGCATTAAGACAAATGGCGGAGGCCGCAGATTCTAAATCAACATGCCTTATAAAAACATTTACACCCAATGAAAAGTGCATACCCAATCGACATTAACCACCCGGACGTTAAAACGAACATCAAATCAGAAAACCTTACGAACCAACCATAATGTGTAAATTGGTAAATGTTACTGGAAAATGTAGAAGTAACCTCCAAATTAAAACTAGTTGACACCTAAAAATCCAATGTTTACACCTAAACCAAACTGTGTACACCCAAACTCAAAATGTTTACGCAACCAACCCCAAATGTCCATTGTCTCACAAGTCCGGGCACAAAAAACCACCCATCTTTCATTGGAATTTGAAAAGCGGACTCAGAGTTTCCATATCTTTGACATGAGTTTAATTATTTAAATTGCTTTTAGGCCTCATATTTGGTTTATTTATATGTTTCGTTCATTTTATTTAAAGCATCAATAAATCGTACAGTTGAAACACAAAGTAATAATTGGCTTACTTTCCGACATCAAAGAACATAAAGATCTGATACACTAACAATAACAAATTATTACAATCGTAAGTAAACTGAGAATTTAAACTAAACATGTCACCAGAATGTCACTAAAACTAAAAAATCAAGAGCACAAAAACCATATACTGTTAAATTTAACCGCCCTGCTACTTCTACTTCTTCTTTTGCTTCGACTTAGTCTGTGTCAGCTTGGGCTTTTTAGCCGGAACAGTGTCATCCTCTGCACCCAGCTTTACAACCGGCCTTAAAGCGCGACCACTCCTACGGGTAGGCGTAGGATTCTTCTCCTTCTGGCTTGCTTTGATTGCAGCTAAACGTTCTATAATAGAGATAGATAATAGAGCACAAAATTCAAATAGACTATATATGTAAGCTTTTCGTCTCTGTGGGTTGAAGTTCATACTTGGGGTCGCTGGTAGACAGTCATCGGATTGAGATTGAGACGCACTAGTTTGCTCAAAAGTGTCCTTCGGTTCTGGCACTGCTTGATCTGAATCGCTAAGCAGTTGATCAACTGAAGCTTGCGTACACTGCATAACTGTGTCGGTTCCAATGGTTTCCACCTGAGCACCCAAAGGGTCATTTACAGTTGGTTCTTTTGAAACAGCAGAGCTGCCATCAGTATTCAGTTCCACTATTGTCTCTGCTTCCAATTCCTGATCTGTGGACTCTTGAGCTTGTGCGTGTTCATAACCGGCAGATGAGCCATCTTCTTGAGAGGCTGGATCTACATCTACCGCAATCGATTGTCCAACACAAACTGGCTGTTCTGTTGCCCCAGACTGGTCACCATTAAACGGCTGGTCGAAATCAGCTGATTTGCCATCTTCCATAGACCCTGCGATTAGCTGCAACCTTTCGAATTGCGGATTCTGCAGTTTGTCGGTACCTAATTCAACCAAATCTTTATGACAGAAGTTATGTTTTGAAGAATGGGATAGAGAAAAAAACCTTACCAGACGATTCTGTCAAGTTGATTGCAACAGTTGGATTGACAATCTGGTCCACAGTCCCAGACCATTCCTGACTCGTCGCTTCCTTAACATTTCGCGATTCCTCCTGATTACCTGACCCTTCTTGAATTCCCGGATTTCCATCACCATGAGTATTTCCAGGCTCCTCTGGACTTTTAAACCCCTCCAGATCCATACATCCTTCCTCATTTTCAGGCACCTCACAAATTTCAGACCCCTTGACATTTTCAGACACCATCGGATTTCCAGGCCCGGACACCTCTGAGTTTGCAGACCCATCTGGGTTTCCAGATACCTCTGAGTTTCCAGACCCCTCTGGGTTTCCAGACCTCTCTGTGTCGCCATACCCCTCTTGGTTTCCAGACCCCTCTGGGTTTCCAGACCCCTCTTCGTTTCCAGACCCCTCTGCGTTTCCATACCCCTCTGGGTTTCCAAACCCCTCTGGGTTTCCAAACCCCTCTGGATATCCAGGAACCTCTGGGTTTCCAGACCCTTCTTGGTATACAAACCCCTCTGGGTTTCCGGACCCCTCCTGGTTTCCGGACCCCTCCTGGTTTCCGGATCCAACCTGGTTTCCGGACCACTCCTGGTTTCCGGGCTCCTCATGATTTCCGGACCCCTCGGGGTTTTCGGGTCCCTCGGTGTTTTCGGACCCCTCATACGTCAACCTGACTGCAAACAATGGTTGAGTTTCCAATTGTTTTTGAGTAAGTGTCCCCTCTACCGGCATGGCGTGCGATCGATTAATAAGTAAGGTGCCCTCCTTATTAGCATTGTCTCCGAATTCGTCGCTTGATTGCAAATCTAGCAAAGGTATTTCTCCTTCCCGGTTGGCACATATTTTCAAAAGCTTCACAATATTGTTTTCAGAAGCTTGTCCCATTAATGCTAAAATAGGCGAAAAAATATATGTTTACGTTGCAACACAATTTTCTGGTAGGTTATTCAATATGTAGACAAAATCAAACCCATACCCGAGTATTCGACCACCCATGCCCCAAGATCTCCGGTGCTCATAGCCTTCGAAGTAATCGCCGTGAGTTCAGACGGCAAGTTTTTTGCATTACGCTGACACTCTTTGACTAAATACTTGCTAGCGTTTTCACTTTTAGAAGAGATTTCCAGCTCTACCTCCAGTTCCTGGATTACCTTATTGAACTGTTCAATTTCTTGATTACATTTTTCTACGCTTTCAGTATGGCCACTTAATTCCAACTCTTTCGTATCTGCCATGGTACGAAATTGATTGAGTTCTTTGTTCAATACACATGTCGGACGAAGCAGCGGAAGTTCATTAACCGGTTCGGCGTCAGATTCTTGTTCCGAGTCTTGCTGACTGATCGCAGGTAGCAATAGCTCACTGACAAGCAACTTTTTACGAGGAGCTTGCTGTGACAGCTCATGATCCGAATTAACGGCCTGAGAGCTTGTACTGGGCATGGGCTCATTGGCTGCTGCTTTCAATTTCTTTGAAGCACGCTCTTCCGCCTTTTTAAGCATCTCGAGATAATCTTTAAACAACACACCAAAAACGGTTCTTTTGATGCAGGAATACTTCATATTTAAACAAATCATCGGTTGCGTGGACTTACCACGTCCTTGTTTATAAATATCTGATTCAGCATCAAACGTAACACCCTTTTCGAAACTTGGAATTCCTCTCAGAAATGCCGGCAGCTGTAACTTTTGATGCCATGGTGACTGATTCCCCATTCCGTCAATAAATTCTATGGCAGCATCCGAGATATCCGTTGGCAATTCCTTAGCACACGTTCCATTGCTCTTAAGAATCTCTGTAACAGTACGGGTTAAATAATATAATTCTATCATATGATATGTAAAATATTGATACCGTCGACTTACCGTGAACTTTGTAAACAAAAGCTTTCATCAAGCGTTGGTAAATACTGGTTGTAAAGTACCGACCGATAAAAATCTGAAGCTGACCGCTCCCCAACTTGGCAAAGTCAAACTTAAGGTCTGGTTTTTTCTTATCTTTCCTTAACTTATTAAGATAAGCGTTCTTCCATGCAGCAGAGAATGCATCCTTCTCATTCCATTTTAGGGATAAAAGATAATTCCATTTTACCTGCCAAACGAGAACAAGATTTTCCAGTTATATAGCATAGGAGATACGAAACATGACATATGAGGGACATACTTTAACCCATCGGATTTTCTGTCTATCGTGGTCCTTTTTAAACAATTCTGACCACTCGTCTGCAATGCCTTGCTCTGACTCCAGGTACATAACGATCGCAATTAACATTCGCTTGTAGTCCAACAGGTGAGTATTTCCCTTCACCTTAGCGTTAGTGTTATCACGGTCAATTTCTTGAAGTAATTTAACAATGTAGTCTAAATTCAACGGACCGCTTGCTTTAGCAATAGATTGCGATGATGGCCCAGCTACAGGTTGTGCCGAAGTTTTCTGGAATTGGAAACGGTTCGACGTCTGAAATGGGGCTCTATTACCTGTTGAATGCAAACATGTGTATGACATTATATACAAAAAACAACTTTCAATGAAAAAGGATTTACCATCAGACACAGGGCTGTTGCTTTCTCCTGAATTTCCAACACCACTCTGCCTGTTTCCAAATGGTGCAGCATTCACTTAAATTTAAACAAGCAGAATGGAATTAGTATTCAGATTACAACCTTTATAATGAAAGCATTTAACCGAATAACCAACCGTTCGTATCAGGAGAGGCCACCATTTCCCCATCGTCATCCGAGTCTGGCCCGAACCCCTTACAATTGCTGGAACCTAAAGTATTAAAAAATTCTATCACTCAGTTATCGAAAACGATCGGGAACACTTCACATGAATCATAACCTACCTCCAGCGTCATCGTACAAAGCCATATGATTGTTTTTAACAGTTAAACCACTAGCAAATCAATCACAATAAACCACTGATAGAGCACTTTACACACAATATTCACCAATAGCTTCTTGTGTTTCAAATAAGAAAAATTTTCGATGTTACCAAAAGTCAGAATTCTGAAAAAAGCAGGCGACTAGCACTCATGAAAAACTCCGAGCAAAACTTTAATAACAGTAGCACCGTTCCTCCAACAGAAAAAGACTAGTACGTTCTGTAGCGTGGCAAAACGCAGACTGACTGAAATGCGACTAAATCTCAGCCTTGTCGATTTATTTTCCAACACTTTTCACAAACCATCTAACATAACAAGTCAAAACGAGTTGGTTTATGAAAATTAGGCAAGCTACTTAATTTGCAAAGCTTCTGCGCCTGTTTTAAATTGCGACCTTGCAGCCAACATTGTAACTGTGAGAATTCACCCGCCGCTATAATGCTATTCATCCCCCGTGTTGAAAATGCTGACTTTTGTGCCATTCTGATTACTCGAGGGTATCTTGCTCCAACAAGGTTTATTGTTTTTTAAGACTTTGTCACCCGTCCTCAGGTCTCCCATCTCTCGAACGAGAACTCTACGCTTCTAGAAAACGTCATGATTTCATACAGAGTAGCCTTTCTTCATTCTAAAAAGCAACCGCGAGTCTATATGACATTTCAGCAAGGCTATTTCCAAGATCCTTTGGTCTTCCTTCTCTAGAAAAATAAGTGCCATCTTCTAGAATTTGGTGTCATAATTGGGTGCCCTTCTTATAGAAAAGCAGACTCTTACATTCGGATACTTTTTAGACCATATCAATCATTCTCAGGTCTTCCATCTCTAGAAAATTTACTAAATATTTCTAGAATATGTAAAGTTTTTCTCTAGAAACTCCTTTTTCCTTCTATTACCCAACCGTGAGTCTACAATACACTTAAACAACGCTATCGGAAACATCATGCGCTCTTCCATCTCTAGAATTAAAACTCTCATCTTCTAGAATAAAGCACGATTCTTTCTAGAATAGCCTGCCATCATTCTAGAAAAGCAGCCTCTTACTTTCGGATACTTTTTAGACCATATCAAACATTCTCAGGTCTTCCATCTCTAGAAAATTTACTAAACATTTCTAGAATATGTAAAGTTTTTCTCTAGAAACTCCTTTTTCCTTCTATTACCCAACCGTGAGTCTACAATACACCCAAACACAGCAATCCAAAATATCCTTTGCTCTTCCATCTCTAGAATTAAAACTCTCATCTTCTAGAATAAAGCACGATTCTTTCTAGAATAGCCTGCCCTCATTCTAGAAAAGCAGCCGCTTTCTATCATTTATATTTTAGACTACGCCAAACATCCTCAGATCTTCCATCTCTAGAAAATTAACTAAACATTTCTAGATTTTATCAAGTTTTCTCTAGAAAGTCCTTTTTCCTTCTATTTCCCGAAATGGCTATCTGAAACTTCATTTGCTCTTCCATCTCTGGAGAAAGAATCCTCCTCTTCTAGAATATGGCAGAATTTGTTCTAGGATTACCTGTCATGTTTCTAGAGAAGAAGCCAGCTTTGTATCATATATTTTTAAGTCTCTGGGAAACATCCGAAGGTCTTCCATCTCCAGAAAAAGAACTCACCCCGTCTAGAATGCGCCATGTTTTCTTCTAGAAGAGCCTATCTTCCTTCATGAAAAACTTTTGTAGAGAGTCTTTCAAATAGGATGTCCGAATGATTAGTCGGTCTTGCATAAATAGATTTCTTCTCTTCTGTGACGACTAGTTCTGTGACTCAAATTTGCCTGTATAAAACTTACATTATAGCGACGCTTAACACTTAACCATCCCCCGCTGGTACATATTTAATTAAGAAAAGATTTTTCTTATTGTTAGCTTGGGTTTTCTTTTTCATCCAGGCTTTTCCTGAAAGTCAAATTATAAGGAATTAAAGTTTATTAATAACGTTACACTTCAGATTTCCTTACAGTTAACGTTTATTATAGTTAAGGTTAACACTTAATCATCATGTTGACTTCATCTGTGGTTTCATGTTGTCATTATCTACGTTCATAACAGTTAGGCTTGATGACGTTTTACCGTTGTGACAGAAAGCCAAATGAATCACAATGTTAGCTTGTTTTCAATTAGACCGTTTAAATGATACCCTAACCATGCAATTACAAATGCCATGCCCCATTCATGTCCTTATCAGCAGGTCGTCGTGGATATCCACTAAGTTTCTTCGAACATTTGATGTTTTCTTTGCGAAGGTTTTCGTCAGTTTAATAAAAGAATCTTCGAAATTATGGTATTTAGTATATTCGCATATTTTATTCTGCTCACTAACATAAATTTGTCACATCGAGTTTAACAAGGATCAACTAACAATTTTAAAAGCTAAAGCAAATTAAATTGAAGTACTCTCTTTCGAACTAGTACCGTCAGACTTCATCTACCCATTAATAAAGCATCAATTTGTCAAGACCTGCGTTTGTATTTTAAATACAGACCATTTGTCCTTTCCTCTGAATAAATTTATATAATAATCATCTATATCCTAATACAGTTATACCAACCACGCCAGCAATCCACACAATTTACTACACAAGTATCCAGAAATTCGTCGTCATACACTAGTCTTGCCCCTGTTTCTAAAGCCGCTTCAAACCGGGCTGCCTGAATGTTCCAGTTTTTGAAATAACTCCCAAGTTCACCGGTGCTGGGCGTAATATCCCATCGAAATCTTTGGCTTCCAAAGAAGCTCCCATGTTCTGATAGGCCTGAGTACCTTTATGATCAAAGCAAACACGACATATTCAGTTACCATTTTTGCAATTCGTTCATACTTAATGTCAATGTGTACAAACCTACCCGTAGATACATTCGGAGAACAAACTGAACCAGATTGAGTAAAAACATTTGTCCCTTTCTCTGCTAGAGTGTCAAATCCATCAAGATCATGTGTATTGAACAACGTTGTACCTTGGTAGTCAATATTTGAAAACTCGACATCATAAGGATTATCAAAATCGGGAAGCATAACTGGAGCCTGCTTCGGAGGATACTTATCCTGCTGTGTTTGACTGCCACCGACCGACCAACTGTCGATAATAGCCGACCCAATGGTTGGAGCAGCAAGATTTGCAGTTTGCACACGAGTAGGCTGTTCCATCCCTAGTACACCTGAATATCAAAATAAGCACATTTGTTAGAACAAATATATCATTCCAGTACACTTTGCTTGCAACAGTAGACTTACTACGTAAGTTGCTAGTGACACCATCATCATTTGTATCCATAAATCTCAGTAGGACTCGTTTCAGTCCCACGTCTACCAGTTTTGCTTGCTCTGCTCCATAACGTGCTATTAATCTTCTCTCATAATCTTCATTCTCCTGGGCCAACGATAAATCCGCAGATGTCTTTTTCTCTCGGGCTCTCAAATCCTTAATTTCCTCAGTCAGAGTTGTCATCATTTTTTGCCGATCTTCTCGTTCGAACATCTTGATCTGGCGGAGCTTCTCCACATTTTCCTTGTGCTTTCTTATTTCAGAGATTGATCTGTAAAATTGTTTTGAAGTTGTCGGTGTGTTACTCTGAATCTTGTTTTCCTCAAGCCTGGAATCAGTATGTCCCGTAATTGTTTTGCAGCGTCGTTTTTTGGCCGGTAGGCTAGCGGCATTGTCACAATCTTGATCAGCGTCATCATCAGATTCACTTTCAAAGTCTCCATCCGACCCACCCTCAGAATCTTCATCAACCTCACAGTCTGATTCTCTATCCGAGTCGCTTCCAAAGTCTTGATTTGTTGGCTCACCCGAGTCCCTCGACGTGACACGTGGCCTTCCTCCCTTATCATACTCGAGTAATTGATGATTAAACCTGGTTAGGTACTCTGTCAAAGACAACCATTATTCATAATCGTAAACCAAGACTAACTGCTCAAATGAATTCTCAAGCAATATATACTAACCAATGGCAGTCGCGTCCATTTGGTGGGACTTTTCTGCATATGTAACATTCTTCCATCGCAGTAAGTTCAAACATTTGGGGAGCTCTATCAACTCTCGTACCCATGGACCGCCTCTGGACGCAATGAATAGCTCCGCCTCCTTCCGAATTGATTGGGGTAGAGGCTCAGGGTTTAGCAAGATGGCTGAAAGTTTACGCGAAGCCTTTGAAATAATAACAATGGATCTGCTTCCCTATGTAAATATCGTATATGAGTACTTGCCATGAACTTTGTAACAAAAGGCCACCATAACTGGCCTATAGCAAACTGTGGTCATGTAGCGGCCTATATTAGCCGGTACTCCAGAGAAGCCATTTTTCTTGAAACTCTTTGACTTTTTCTTCTTGTCTTCTAAAGCTGCCTCAGTACAAACATCTGTAGCCTCCGATTGATTCAAGTTGTTTTCTTCGTCTCTGATACCCTTGTTGCGTTTCCACCATTTCGCGTAACATTTCATAAATTTATTCTTCCGGTTGAACTTAAAGGAGTGGAAGTAATCACCCTTAATCTATTTATAGAAGATAAAATTAATTAATCTATTATATAACACGTTAACTGGGAATCAATTAGAATAGCTTAAATATTTTATACCTTGGCCCAGTTCTCTTTCTCTTTCTCGCCTGGTCCATGTATTGCCCTCCTCGTGTCATCGTTCCCGAAGATTTTGTCCCACTGCGAGACAATTTCTCGGTTTCGATGCAACCATATGGCAAATGCAGTCAGCATTCTCTTGTACTTTAGGTTGTCCTTGTTTCCAGATTTACTCATCTTGTCAATTTGCTTGAGTTCATTACTTACAAAATCTAGCGTGAGCACTTTGTTACCGGACCATTTCTTGGGTCTTGGTATGGAATTGCATTCAGATGATGGGCCGGGCCTTTCGGAGGTTGTTCGCGTAATAGCGTTTGGCTCCACAGCTTCTGAAACAGAAAACAAAACGAAGCCTAGTATAAACACGTTGTGAAAATATCAAATCGCCGGTTCTACATATTTTTACATATAGATCTTTATATCACAAAAATAACGCAAATCTAGATAGAATAAAATTGGATAGATATACCGTGACCTGCTGTAACCATCGCACCCACATCATTGTCCACTGCCGGGAGACCTAGAGTGTTCATCGTGGCTAAAATGATAAAGGAAAATTTGTATTGAGAACTTTTCCTAAGGTTCTCGAGTATGCCTTCAAGAATTTCTGACGAGCTACTGCACAGTTCACTTACTTATAAAGATGTTTCACTTTCTCAATCTTTACTAGCTTAAGTTCCGTCTACAACTAACTAACCTGTTGTTTAAAATGCGCTCTTCAAATTACAAATCACCATGCACTGAACCTTTTCCTTTTTGAATAACCGATCGAATATACAAATACTCTCTGACACAAACTTCAAATTACCCAACCAACACAAAATAATTTCTTATAGACTTTTGTAGCAATCAGACTTCAGCTGCCGCAACCACCGTAACTATTCACTACTAAAGCCAAACGCTAACTGACGTCTCATGTTCCAAACCTGCCGCAGGTCAATCTCGTTTTCCAACAGTTTTCCAAAACCTGCGTATGCCATGTGCTGGACAGATAACTATTCAACTGTATTTGACTGCATAAATTTACATGTCTTGAGGTAGTACTAATCCACGGGTCTGGCCCATAGAACTACAAAATATATATGCAAAGGGTATGCTTAAATTAGGTCAATTCAAAGTGTACGGAATACAACAAAAAATTCAGTTTTAATATATATGTATATTACAAGTAAGGATACAATACAATACATAGAACTTACAATACATTTGCAATACAAAATCATGGATAGAACAAACGAAAACATGGCAAAATAAGAAAATTCCGAAAAACTGAACCGGTCACAAACGTCAAAAACCCTATCCGTTCAGCACAGCCAACCACTTAATCCGAATCTGATAATTCAACAAATTCTCTGCTAGTGCTTGCGCCTTTCTGTACATTTTTCTTTGATTTCTTCTCCGCCGATCTACGCTCCTTTTTGCCAACCTTCTTCTTCTTCTTGTCCTTCTTAGTGCCATCAGCAACTGCATCCTGATCTCCCGTTGATAATTGCCTTTTTTTCCGTTTGCCGGTCTTTGACAGTAAAGCTTCGGAGTCTATGACTCTCCCGCTCTCGATGAAGGAGCTCTCAGGCTGATTTGGATCAAGCACACGTACTTGACCTCCGTTCACCACTGCCAATCATAACCCGTATTATTAGCCATCCTTCTTTCAATTGTTTATTCACTGCTAATACGTTTACTTACAGCTGAATGAGGTGGTTACATTTGGAGAAACCAATTCTTGTGAGTTGCTTCCCTCAGCAAGTCCTCCGACGCCGCCTGTGGACATGTTGGTGAATCAAAGAATTAGTTTCTCGCGTTTTTTCTTGCTTGTGTTATTTATATGTTCACTTACCCTGCGGGTCAGATGCAACGCCTAACTGATTACGTTCCAAACGTTGACGTGCGTCAGACTCTTAAAGAAATAAATATACAACATATTAAATTTATTGTTTCGGTAATCTAGATTAATGAATTTCAAGAATTAACACCTTCCACTAAGTTTTGCAACATGTTGGCATCTATAATTTCCTGGGGCACTTTGAAAGGAAGATATGTTACTACTCCAGACTGCATTATTGCCTGCAGAGGATCCTGATTCAAACTTTCTGTGTACAGAGAAACCGTTCATGAAGTATTTCATAGTCAATTCGAAAGGGATAGCCGTTTGTTAAAAATGGTGTAATCTTACGACAAAGCTGTAAAAACATCGTCTCGAAAGCATTCGGAACTCCTTTATGGTCCTCGACAGCCTGGGCCTTTACGTCCGCGAGTAAAACCTTTGCCTTTTCTACTCCAAGAGTTTCCTTCAAGATATTTTCATTCTGTTCATCTTTTTGCGCTGCTTTCAAATCTGCCTGCAGCTTTGCCTTAAGAAGTCTTTCCTCTAACATTTGCTTTGATAGTGCGACATACTGTTTGCAAGTTGTCGCATAACGCTGCTCTACACGCTTCAGTTCCTTTTCAATATCGTCAGAGGTGACGATTTTGCAGTCTGATTCCACTTCAGTCGGTGGGGTTTTAGTTTTCATGCTATCGTGAACCTTCTCAATTCCTTCGTCCTCATTCCGAAGGCGTGTTAAATAGGCTGAATAACGAAAGCCAATATAAGTTTTGAACAAGTAATAAACACATGCAAGTATATACAATAATCCATACCTGTCAATTCAGTTTGGAAATTTAAATCGCAACCAGTGTCATAAATGTCGTGATTATCAAAACCTTCCAAAATAGAGAAGCTGCATGGAAGAACGATTGTTTGCTTCCAAAATTTTTCAAGTAGTAAATCACCAGCCAAATTGCATAAAAAATCGAGTCCAATCTTCATCCATTCCTTTTTGGTCAGATGCATTGCTTCTACAGAACACACAAAATCCTTATAAACACTAAATATTATTCTTTATTCTATAATGTTTGCATATATTCTTACCAATGATTTTGTAGGCAAAAGCTGCAGTGAGAGGCTGTAACTTTTTTATATCAAAATATCTTCCAAGGTGGGTTTCGACTTGTTGAAACTGGTTTTTTACTTCTTTTTTTACAGCATCTGGCAGCATCCGGTGAACGCACGTTTTACCCTTAATGTCATCCATTATTTCATCTGGGATTTTCTCACCAATAGTGGGTCGCTCTGCCATATACCTCGTGAACCAATCCCAGCATTGATCAAGATGGTAGTTTTTACCTTGCCAGTAATCAGTTACCATCTATCCAAATTTAAATCATGAGAAACAGTCTAAACTCCAAGACCTATAATACATGATCATGACCTACCCACTTGGCCCCATACTGTCTACGCTCCTCTTTTCCCTGGAAAAGATTCATTACATCTTGAATCCTACTGGTCCCATCCTCATTTTTGTCATCCTTGAGCCTTTCCAACCAGATAGTGATAGCCGACAAAACTCTTCGGACATCCAGCTGCTTTGAGTCTTCGAATTGGCTCTCTTTTTCGTAAAACGCCACATGCGAATCGATTCTAACGAACTGGTTAGCGATGTTCTCGAAATTAAGAATGGGGACACACTCCAAATATTCCACTTCGTTTTCCATGGTGTACACTAAAAAGCTCTCACTTATGCAGAAATGAAATTTATAACTGTTTCCTTCAACTTATCCACCACACACAGCACTTTGTAACAGAAGATCTTTTTCGCAATGAGACTGACTCCAAGAGCAAAAGCAACACACTCCACTCGCTGACACAAACTGCGACAAACCAGTACTGTTGTATTCAACCTAAATCATTTAAAACGCTTTTCCAACACTTTTATAAAACCAACTGCAAGCAGTCGTCTTACTGCAATCTGGAAGACTGTATTTGGAGCTCTAGATGTCCACAACGTTTATTCACTCTTGTTAAAATAATATGTTAAAATCCTATCTCTGTGTTATTAACCAAAGTAAAGTAGTCGTATGCGAGAAAAATTGACCTGCAGTGGACGACGTCTTGAATTGGACTGCCAACTTGCCCAAAAGAAAGCCAACCATCACTGAAAATTTCAACAATGTCCATTATTTATTGATATCTATCCCGAATGCACATCGGCTTTTCTATACACCACGATAACTTTGTTGATACATACATGACATCCTTGCCTTACCTCCCTTACATCCCCTTAGTTGGGTACGGCATGTCAGGTAATTAAGTGATAACGGCAAATAATCCCTGTGAATAACAGCCTTCTAATAATAGCCTGCCCTTATTCTAGAAAAGCAGCCACTTTCTATCGTAGATTTTTAGACTATGCGAAGGATACTCAGATCTTAAATCATACAAAAGGTACTCAACTATACTAGAATATGTCAAGTTCTTTTCTACAAAAGTCTTTCTTTCTTCTACAATCCACTTCAACATATTTATCTGAAGCATCATGTGCTCTTCCGACTCTAGAAAGAGAATTCACATATTCTAGAATATGGTACGATTTTCCTTACATTAGCCTGTCCTCGTTTTAGAAAAACGGTCTCTTTCTATCGTATTTTTTAACTATGCGAAACATCCTCACGTCTTCCATCTGTAGAAAAAAAACTCTCCTCTTCTAGAATATGGCAGAATTTCTTCTAGTATAGCCTGTCATCCTTCTAGAAAAGCAGCCGCATTCATATCATATCTTTTTAAGAATCTGCGAAGCATCCTCCGGTCTTCCATCTCTAGAAAGCGAACCTTCCTGTTCAAGAATGTGTCACGTTTTCTTCTAGAAAAGTCATTTTTCCTCTATATGTAAACCGTGAGTCAACAATGCACTTCAACAAAGCTATCTGAAACATCATGCACTCTTTCAGCTCTAGAAATAGAATTCTCCTCTTCTAGAATATGGTACGATTTCCTCTACGATAGCTTGCCCTCAATCTAGAAAAGCAATCTCTTACTATCGGATACTTTTTAGACTATATCGAGCATTCTCAGGTCTTCCATCTCTAGAAAATTTACTCGCCTCTTCAAGATAATATCACGTTTCTTTCTAAAAAAGTCCCTATCTCTTCTTTTATCCAACGCGAGTCTACGATACACTTCAACACAGCAATCTGAAATATCATTGCTCTTCCATCTCTAGAAAGACAACTCTCATGTTCTAGAATATGGCACGATTCTTTCTAGAAAAGCCTGTCCTGATTCTAGAAAAGCAGGCGCTTTCTGTCATATATTTATTAGACTATAAAAACATCCACAGATCTACCATCTCTAGAAAATTTACTCCACTTTTCAAGAATAGGTCCAGTTTTTTTCAAGAAAAGTCCTTATTTCTTCTACAATCCAACACTGAGTCTACGATACACTTTAACAGAGTTGTTTGAAACATCATGTGCTCTTCCATCTCAAGAAAGAGAACTCTCCTCTTCCAGAATATGATACGATTTCTTCTACATGAACTGTCCTCATTCTAGAAAGGCAGCTTCTTTCTATCAAATACTTTTAAGACTATGCGATTCATCCTCTAGTCTTCCATCTCAAGAAAATAACTCAGCTTTTCTAGAACATATCACGTTTCTTTCTAGAAAAGTCCATATTCATTCTAAAGCACAACCGTGAGTCAACAATGCACTTCAACAAAGCTATCTGATATCTACAAGGCTATGTGAATCATCCGCTGGTCTTCCATCTTTAGAAAAAGAACTACCTTCTTCTAGAATATTGCATGTTTTCTTCTAGAATAGACTTTCTCCCTTCTATAAAACAAACCGTGATGCTAGGACACATTTCTACAAGGCTATGTGAACTATCCGCTGGTCTTCCATCTTTAGAAAAAGAACTACCTTCTTCTAGAATATTTCATGTTTTCTTCTAGAATAGACTTTCTCGCTTCTATAAAACAAACCGTGATTCTAGGACACATTTCTACAAGGCTATGTGTATCATCCGCTGGTCTTCCACCTTTAGAAAAAGAACTACCTTCTTCTAGAATATTGCATGTTTTCTTCTAGAATAGACTTTCTCCCTTCTATAAAACAAACCGTGATTCTAGGACACATTTCTACAAGGCTATGTAAATCATGCGTTGGTCTTCCATTTTTAGAAGAAGAACCCTCGTCTTCTAGGATAGTGTTAGAAGCTTTTATCTATGAAAGACTGCACGCAAACTGACAGAGCTTACCATAAAAATCAACTTCTCTAAAAAAGTTTCTGAATATCATGTGCAGTCTTCTTTAATTGATGGCATTTTTTGTTCAAAAACAAAACGCTTCCGTTGTGCCAACTTTTGTTATATGTATTCTGAGCCTCTCTTACTATGTACCATCTCTAGACATATACCAGTACCGCTCAATAATGTGGGCAGTAGTCTTCTAGAATAGCCTGTTTTCATAATATAAAAGCAATAGCTCTTGTGTTATACATTTGACGTTTTATACGTGCATGTGTAATTTATCCCAACCATTTACTGGTTCCAATGTGCAGCAATCAAAACCTCAAATATGAGTCTTCAGAATATTATTCAGTCAGGATTTATTACATAAAGTCTCATTATCATTGCATAAGATTCTAAACAGACATTCAGTCCAACTAGCCTAAAATTCAACTTGTTATTCATTTTTTAGTAATTTTTGTTTATAATAAAGTTCGCCCCATTGCAACAAGATGACCTTCTAGTCTTCACCCTCCTCATCTTCTGTCTCCTCTTCGCCATCTTCCATCTCGTCTTCCTCATCGTCAGTCTCCTCATCCTCATCGTCAGTCTCCTCTTCCTCACCGCCAGTCTCCTCTTCCTCATCGTCCGTCTCCTCCTCCTCATCGTCAGTCTCCTCTTCCTCATCGTCCGTCTCCTCCTCCTCATCTTCCATTTCTTCCTCATCCTCATTCTCCTTGTCCTCCCCTTCCGTTTCACCCTCTTCCATTTCCTCCTCTTCAGTTTCTTCCTCTTCTGTTTCATTTTCAGGGTCATCTTCCATGAAAGAATCATCGTCATCTTCTCTTGAAGTTATAATCTGCGAATTCTCACTTGCTCGAAGCAGCCCGTAAACGAAATTGAAGACTTCAGAAGGCTTTGCCCGAACCTCCTCCTGCCCAACGACGAGTCCAATAAGGCTATGGACTTGAGTAGAACCAACAGGGTACCGAAACCTAACCAACTGTGTGCATCCAAATTTCTCTTGCACAGTTGACACAAGTTGGAAGTCGGGATTGAGCATCAAAACAAACTGTACATCTCCCCATTTTCTCAAACAATGCTTCCCCCTGGCGTTGAAGCTAATTGGACAAGCTACGTTCTTTTGAACATGCACACAACCAGGACGAGATTCAGTCATGTCTGCAGGTCTAGCTGCATACTTCAACCACCAGCCACTTGCATCATATTCGATTGGATCAACTTTATGCCAATTATCCAGCAGCTTTTTGCGGTCAACTCTAACCTGTAACATAAAAAAACATGCAATTACATACCACTTGTAAAAGGGACCTGTTGTTGTTTTCCATGCCATGTCAAATAATTACCTTGTAGGAACAAAATGGAAACACTGCTTCCACATAGTTGTCATTGTAATCTGGTGCTCCTCGTTCAACGTCTTTGACTGCCACAATGTCTAGCGTTTCGTAGTCATGGTCACTGCGTCGCATGTAGAATGAGTACCCTTCTTTTACTGCACTCCAAGAGCACCAGCGACTCAACTTGTAGTGATAAATGCTGGTGTTCCCAAATTTATGATGACTCAATACCTGAACACCTCCGGGTTCGTAAAGCCTTAGATCGATATCTGAAGGAATATGTATGTAAACATATTCGTTAGACTGATATTATGTACACTTAAATTTCCTTTGCATAATGTTGCATACCTTTAATGGGTGAATAAACCGTCTTGCTCTCTACAAGATTATTAAGGAATGAGCTGGCCTCCGTAACAAAAGTTTTTTGGAATTTTAACGGCATAACCATGACTTTGTTGAACACTTTCTTCGCGTAAGTTTCCAGTTTAGTCGTAAAATACTTCCTCGAAAAGCCCTCATTCTCGGTATCTGAGGAAGCTCGGACTCCTGAAAGTCCAATTGAATCCATAAGGGCCTCGTATTTCTCTGGAACAGAAGTAAATCCGTGCTCAATGGCAGCTCGAGACTGCTCGTGAGTAGAAAAATCATCGCAGAGGTACTTGCTTATAACGGCTCCATTAATGTGTCCATAGCATATAGCTCCCTATTAAAACACCAATCGTAATTATCAAGCTCCCGTATAAAACGTACTTCTTTTTCCTACTGTATTATTACCAGCATTCGCACGCGCTTGCCGGCAATACAAGTGACTCGTATCTCAGCTGGGACACGTGAATTAATTATGAAATACTCTGGGGAGCAGCTTTGATTGGACCTATTGGAACGTCCTAATTGTTGAACAATATTTTCGGGCCCATAAGAGTATTCCAAGGTAATATGAATACGTTGTTGCTTGTTTTTGCATGACTTGTCAGCGTGCAAGGATACACCAGTTGATGCCGCTCCGGATATTATTGCGACACGCTTCGGTCCGTTCATAAATGCGTCGATCTCATCTTTTGAAGAGAAATATGGAGATTTAAGACATTGCAAAACTAATGCTCGTATAATTTATATAACACACTTACTGGAAATGATTTTCTTCGACGCACCCGAACCTTTAGAGACTTTCTTCATCGTATTTGCAATATTTTTTGTATCAACAGCTTTTCGTTTTTTAGTGGCCATATCTCGTTCTTCAGATTTCCAGCATCTGGTATTGTTGTCAAATCTGTACTGATGATCGCGTCCAGTAAGCTAGAGGCAAGAAAACAATGACATTGACCACTGTGCGAACGAAAGTAACAAATTGTATATTCATGTAATATTGTTTACCTCAGCAACACGTATTTCGACAACCTTCCCGTCAGCAAGCTTTAAAGGTTTTTCAATTCGGGAAATCAATTCATCAATTCCATTAATGGGAAGCCAGAATGATAGTTCATGATAGAGTTTGGCTAGACTTGCTGGTGTCAAATCCCTCCTTGCCTCGTTATAACTCCAAGATAAGTGTCTGGGTTTCTTAAGTGGTCCTTTTTCACTAAGGAAGTAGGCTCCAAAATAATAAGGCTGAAATACTTCCATTTTCTTCCAATTTTCAAACGGTTCCACTTTATGGACCCTCTTTGCAGACTTGTACATGACCCTGTAGTCAATTCGGTGACGCCAAGCTGAGGCGCGGGCGCGTTTGTTGATAGATTCTTCCGTTTTTTTGTCCCAGTCCCACAGTGGCGTGCCATTTGGAAATCCCTTTCCATAATACTTTGGGCATCCGACTTCAATACCAAGATCCAACATTGCTCTTCGAAGAATGAGCCTAATTAAAGATGGAATAAGTAAACAGGAAGAATAAAATAATCAAAACCCTTAGGTTAACGTTTTTAAGGCCAAAGTTTTAAATTACAAAGCGTTTGAATACGGTTTTCCTTCACTTCCAGGTTCTTCTTTAAACTCTTGGAACAATGCGTCGCCAGTGTGCTGCAAACCAATTATAACCGACTTTCCATATTTGAGTGCATCTCTAGAGAACAGAAAAATAATTTGTCAATTTTTTATACCTGCTGATGTCATGTCATGTAAGCGCAATTGAATTCAATCAGCATACCGAGTGATTTCACTTGCAGTGAAAATTTTAGAAGACTTGATGATTGAACTAAAAAACAGCAAACAGTCACTGTAAAATGAGCCATTGTTAGATCTCCGGATCTTCTTCTCGTGGTTATCATCTTCATATTCCATGTCTTCGTCTTCTTCCAAGTCTTCAAGCACATATTTTCCTGATGCAACACCATCTCGGTACTCTTTATGTATACGATTTCGATACTCCATCAGGAGAGTCCACTATTAAAAGCGTTTAAATTAGACCGATCCACAAAGAAATCATGCTTGTAATTGTACAGTCCGCCCGTACCATTTGCGAATAGCGCTCAAAAGTTTGTTCAAAGTCATTTTGCTCCGTAGCATCCACGCAGTGAAAGTTGCATTTGCTAAAGTCAATAACTTTGGAACTAAATACGCCTTCTTTTTTCAATCTCAGCGCCAGTACCTCCATTCCTGCCACATCTCTGCCAGATGGTTTACAAAATGTGTCTTCATATAAGTTAAACAAAGCAAAAACAAATGATCTGCTGCATATAATCTTACGCTTCCTTGATCTTTTCGTTAAATTTGGCTTCATTTTTAAATGGAGTCCCCGGGCCCCAAATACCCAATCGCTGCATCACACGTAAATGGTTCAACTCGCTAGCGCTTGTAGCTGTAACATACGATAAAGTTTCATTACTGGCATATTCAATCGTAATGACCTAATTATTGAATATCATTACCAGTACTATAAATGAATTTGGCCGCAGGATACTTTTTTTGTAAAAGTAAAACATTTTTCCCGACAATTGATGCCTTTTTCTTACTATAGGCACTCTTAGCCTTATGGACTTCATCCAGCACAACCTGAGTTTGGAAAATATGCTGCATTAACCGCCAAATCTTGAAAGCATATTAATTTGTTAACTTACCACTCCATCAAATTCATTCGTCAGCCATGTATTCCTCACACTTTCAGCATTACTGTCCGCCAGCCCAAGATACGTTTGTAAAAGAACAACAGGCTTGGTCTCCTCCTTGATCAACTTATAACTGATTTTAAGTCTTGCGACAATGATATTTTTATCAAATGCGTGCAGTTCTTTTTCAATTCCGGAAAAGAGTTCCCGGCTTGTTGTTACCCAAAGAAACTTTTTCCCGCCATTCAACGAATGTTCATAAATCAATCCGGCTAATTCTCTTGTTTTACCTGCATGATAAAAATGATTGTACGTCGCAATGCATTTTATTCAATAATGTTATGAGTAAGAAAGGTTACGGTACCGGTGCCTGTTCCAGCTCCAAGAAAGTATCCCCTGGTCACTAACTCTCCATCAGCCTCAAGCTGTATCTTCTTCTCAAATGTCTGCATTGCGTATGTGATGGTCTCCAGTTGAGGCTGTGATACATGGCAGACACCATTAGAATCGGGTTCATAAAGTTCTTTTCGCATCTTGATATGATACGTTATGTCAGGAGGGTCTACGAGTGACAAGCCAACAGGTTCCACCAAGGGATCAGGATGCGGTTTCCCAATCGTCACTGAAACCGGCCAAAATACCAAATTTCATCGATGAAATTGAATAAATAGAATTTTGAAAACACTGTGTTAAGACTTACACTTTTTCGTCACATATGGCACAAATACTTCGGACAACGAACTAACTGCATCCAGATGCTTTGGCCAAATATCCCCTGTTAAATCTTTTGCCGTCTCCATCTCCACACAGGTTTTAAATGAATACCAGAACGTTAACTTCACAAACACAACCACTTTGTAAAACCACTGCAAACGGTTCGCACTTTGAAGAAACAACCGCTTTGTCGCGAAACTAAAACTGGAATGAAGCCCAAATTCGATGTTGCAGAAGTCATAAACGCACGGATCTGCTTTTTTCCAAGCATGGATTCAAACCTTCCAAATTGAATGCTCGGGCTTGTATTCATATTCCAGAATACTGCATGTTGTACTCCAGAATAGGCCGCCTTCCTTCTAGAAAAGCATACACATGCTCATGATGTATTGGTTGGCGTAATTTCCTTTGGTCTTCCATCTCTATTTTCTAAATTACGGTATGATTCTAGAAAAACCTGTAGTCATTCTAAAAAAAGCAGCTACCTTTCTAACTTGTATTTTTAAGACTTGGTAAAACGTGCTCTTGTCTTCCATCTCTAGCAAATAAACTAACCTCATCTAGAATTCATGATGGTTTCTTCTATTAAAGCCTTTATTCCTTATCGAAACGAAATCTGAATTCTAAAACACATTTCTAAAGGGCAATCAAAATCATCATCCGGTCTTCCGTTGCTAGAAAATTATCTCTCCTATTCTAGATTACAGCACGCTTCCTTCTACAATAAAATTTTTTGCGTTTAGAAAATAAAAATAATTCTATAATACACTTTCAGAAGGCTACCTGAATCATCCGTTGGTCTTCCATCTTTAGAAAAAGAACTACCTTCTTCTAGAATATTGCATGTTTTCTTCTAGAATAGACTTTCTCGCTTCTATAAAACAAACTGTGATTCTAGGACACATTTCTACAGGGCTATGTGAATCATCCGCTGGTCTTCCATCTTTAGAAAAAGAACTACCTTCTTCTAGAATATTGCATGTTTTGTTCTAGAATAGACTTTCTCGCTTCTATAAAACAAACCGTGATTCTAGGAAACATTTCTACAAGGCTATGTGAATCATCCGCTGGTCTTCCATCTTTAGAAAAACAACTACCTTCTTCTAGAATATTGCATGTTTTCTTCTAGAATAGACTTTCTCGCTTCTATAAAACAAACCGTGATTCTAGGACACATTTCTACAAGGCTATGTGAATCATCCGCTGGTCTTCCATCTTTAGAAAAAGAACTACCTTCTTCTAGAATACAGCATGTTTTCTTCTAGAATAGACTTTCTCCCTTCTATAAAACAAACCGTGATTCTAGGACACATTTCTACAAGGCTATGTGAATCATCCGCTGGCCTTCCATCTCTAGAAAAAGAACTACCCTCTTGTAGAATATAGCATGTTTACTTCTAGAAATGACTTCCTTCCTTCTATACAACAAATCGTAATCCTGCGACGCATATCAATACGGGTCCCTGAATCACCCGTTGTTCTTCCATCTCTAGAAAAAAAACTCTCTTCTTCCAGAATACTGCATGTTTTCTTCTAGAATAACATTTGTTCCTCTAGAAAAGAAACCCTAATGCTACAGCATATTTTAAGTAGCTACCCAACCTCCCATTACACTTCCATTTCTAGAAAAACAACTCTCTTTTTCTAGAATACTGCATGTTTTCTTCTAGAATAACATTTGCTCCTCTAGAAAAGAAACCCTAATGCTACAGCATATTTCAAGTAGCTACCCAACCTCCCATTACACTTCCATCTCTAGAAAAACAACTGTCTTCTTCTAGAATACTGCATGTTTTCTTCTAGAAAAAAATTTGTTCTTCCAGAAAAGAAACTCCTATGCTACAACACATTTTTAAAGGCAACCGTTATTGACCCTTAAGTTGGACTTCCATCTCTAAAAAAGAACCCCACCCTTCTACACTATGGAATATTTATTTCTAGAGAAGCCTGTCTTCCTTCTAATGAAACAACCGTTATACTACAGCATGTTACCAAAGGTCCGGAAGAAGGCTTTCAATCATTTGTAAATTACTATTCCGCTAGATCAAGGTTGTTTCAACATATGCATGAAACCATCCCTCATAAGAAGGTAGAAGGATATCAGGCCCTTCTTCAATGCCATTTCTCTCCATCGACTTATCTTGTTCTTGAAGATTCATGTTTTTCTAGAAGCCTACTCAAGTAACACCGGAGGCTTCCCTTATCAGAAAAAGGAACTGTGCAGTTCTGAATATGGACATGTTTTTTTTCTAAAATGTCACTCCAGCGACTACGTGATCTGACGCAAACCTCTTCCACTTTTAGAAAGAGAACTGTCCAGTTCAAACATCTGGGATGTTTTTTCGAAAAAAAATCAGTGACGAAAACGCAGCCTTCCAATGTTAGAAAAAGAATTATCCATTTCTGAATTCGGACATGTTTAAATCTAAGAGGTTACTCAACTTCCACCAGTCTTCTGGTTTTAGAAAATATCTGTCCACTTTTAAAATCTGGCATGTTTTTTCTAAGAAGTTACTCTAACACTCGCGCAGTAAGTATTCCAACGTTTGCAGCAACCTTTCTGTGTACCGGTAGAATTTCAGATACGTGACAGGAATAAATAATGAATACAGGAGGTGCCCTCTCAGGAAATAATTGTGGTTTGACGCCCAATTTTACATTAAGATTAAAAGTTCATGACTTTATTACTACAATCGTTCCAAATTAAATCGTTTCGCTTATGCACTATTATTATAAAAGTTTCGATAGTTAACGCATAAAAACTTAAACCAAACGTAGGTTAAGTTGTCAATAAAACTTGAATTCACTAGTTTTAAATTAAAATGCAATATTTTTCTATATTGTAAAGCTGCCCCGAATTTGTACAGATGCCTAATGGTCAGTAAAATTAAGCTTGTTGATCCATAAGGAGGGAAACTTCAACTTTAAAGTTTGATACTTCTCGCTTGTCATCTATATAGAGGCAAAGTGAAAAGTGACGTTCGTTAATTGCGTTCGAAAAATATTCGAATCTTAGTAAGTTGTTGTCTTACCGAAGCCCTTTGTAGACGCAAAACACGAAGATGTTCAAGCTTGATAAGATGATCAACGCATTCATTCCCAAATCCGACACGACGCCTTAGCACTCTCTCACGCTCCGTTGCGTCATCATCAAGGTCGTCGTCGTCATCATCGTCAAGGTTTACATGGTAATCTTCATCAAGGTCTTCATGGTCACCTTCATCAAGGTCTTCATCGTCATCGTCATCAAGGTCTTCATGGTCATCTTCATCAAGGTCTTCATGGTCATCTTCATCAAGGTCTTCATGCTCATCGTCATCAAGTTTTACACGGTCATCTTCATCAAGGTCTTTATCGTCATCTTCATCAAGGTCTTTATCGTCATCTTCATCAAGGTCTTTATCGTCATCTTCATCAAGGTCTTCATCAAGGTCTTCATCGTCATCCACCTCATCTACTTCCCCGTTATCTTCAGCTTCTTCATTGTCAACGCCACTTCCGTTTTCAAAGTCATTAGCACCAACATGTTCCTGTTCAATATCACCCAATTCTTCTTCCCCGAAATCGCTTTCTTCTTCGTCGTCATCACTTTGAATTTTTCTTGCAAGTTTGTCAAAATCATCAGCATATTCAAACGACTTTAAGTCTAAAAAAATTTCGGCACATTGTGTGTAATTAAAAGATCTTCAACTTTCAGGATTAGGTGTAATATTTAAATTTTACCAGGCAGCTTCTTTGAGAGCATCTCCAAGAGAGACTCGCTAACGTTTCCCTTCCCAATTTTGCTGTCAGATGCCTTGTACGGAGTTGAGCAGATTCCGCATGATCCGAATATTTTAAGGGATTCAATTTTGCCCCAATTTTCTGCAATTTCAGGCAGCATCTGACAAACATTAACTTTGTCTGTTCCGACCCATTCCGATTCCCACATTTGAACTTCTTCAATTTTCACTGCTTTGATGTTCGGAAAGGCTACAAATAATGGCTCACAGTGTAAAACGCTGTTTAAGTTTGTCAAAACTACCGATTCAACCAGAGGATTTGTTGAGTTTGGTCCCAATAGTCGCTCTGAAGAGAAATCTGCGTAGTCAAACAGATACTGCACATGGCGTAATTTCTGCATTCCCTCTAGAAATCTAAGAGAGTTTTGCTGGGTGTGACTGATGGTAACGTCTTCGAGGTTAGTGAACGGTCCATTGCCGAAGGAGTTGAGGTTAACTCTAACAAGTTTGAGACTGATGAGATTTGCGTTTCCCGAAAAGTGATTGAAAGCTTGAAAAACAGTATCTGGATGACCCCAGTTCCCTTCAAGGTGAGAAAATGTTCCCGCATTTCTTTGAACACAACGCCTCATAGCTTCCACAACGTCTGGGTGCTCAGGAGTTTCAACGTCATCTGCGATGAACGTTAACTTGGTCAGCCTCATTTCTGGCTGATCTAGAGCCGTGAAAAAACTCTTCTTCAGTATGTGGCTTGAATTTCGAACATCATAGTGTAGCTCCTAACCAATCAAGGAACCAATCATTAAAAGTCAATCGTGTATTTTCATTCAAAAATCTACGTTTGAGCTTACCTTGATTGTTGTGAATCTTTGAAATAGTTCTTTGAAGCCCCATTTTCTAAATACGTCGTGTTCTCTACCATCTTCTCTACATATGAAAAGAACACTCGGGGCCGAGACAATGGGTTCAGTATACGCCTCTGACTCACTTTTCCTCCAATCATTCACGGTGATCGCCCTCAGCTTCAGCTCATGCATGTTTACAAATGTGCTGAAAAGCGTCTGCTTTACCTCGGTTGAGTTTTCGAATGTAACGTTGGTCAATTCCAGCTTGCGTAAGTGATCACTCCAAACTCTAGCGATGTTGGGGCACATGCTTCCAATAATTTCCATTCTGGATATTTGATGCGTATTGGAAACCGCCCTTTCTCGCAAGAATGACTCCAAAGAGGAGGACGCACGGTTCAAGTTAATCTTCAGCTTCAGTTGAATGTTTGCGGATTCAAGGCAGGTCTTGTTTACCAGCCTGCAATTTTTGACGGTCTCAAGGTCACAAAAAGCAAAGATGTTGTCTAAAATCTAAAATACCAGGACAAATAGTCAGACACAACACAACGAAATCGATTTATGACCGAGTAATGTAATTGTTACCAAAGGAATTCCAAACGCCTTAGCAGATGCATCCATTGGGGAGCTAACATCCAAGACCGGTCGCTCCATTGGAATAGATTCTCTGGTGGCTTCCATCGGTGTCCAGTTTTTGCCGGACTTCAGTTCACAACACACAGCTGAATATAAAACCAGTTTTCGCTTGTTTATAATCGCTCTTGAAAAACTCGACAATAATTTATCGAATGAACCAAACGTTTTAAATATTTTGAACTAACCTTTGTACTTCTCGCCCACAAAATCTGCTTTTACAACTTAAATATGTGTTTGTGATGATTTAGACTACATTCGACGGTAAATTTCGACCGCGTCCGTGGTCTAAGATTAAAATTTACGGTTTGGAATCTAAACACTGCAAAGATGTACTCAAGAACAAACTACGTACATACAGAGCGTAAGAATACACTTCTGGTATGAAGTACTTCGAATGCCGATTAGGAACAAGAAATTTTTTCAAACACAATCATTGATGGATAAAAACATAACTATTCACTAAATGCTAAGTGCTTTCAGGCATCCCCTCTAACAACAACATTTCCAAAAAATATATCAGAAAGAGTCTCTGACAACATCATACGGAGACCATATTGATGAACAGAAAAATAATCGTGATGTTAATAAGAACCGACATGCTCTAATTTTTACAGTTTATGTCCACCCGAGATAAGGTTACAACTTATCCGAACAAGTGATGATCGCCTCATATCTTACAGTTTACGTCCACCAGAAATAATGTTACTACTTATCCGAACAAGAGACGATCGCTCTATATTTTACAGTTTATGC